>PVKZ01003309.1:0-142791 GCA_004027375.1 Macroglossus sobrinus | reverse complement strand
TTTTTAAAAAAAATACCTTGAATGATATATAATGGCTAAATTGTTCTATTTTCATCAAGACAAAAGCCTCCTCTGGGTCACCAACTAATTATTCACTCATTTTTGTCCAGTCCCAAATGAATCTTTAAATTCTCTACAAATTATTAATACAATTTTCAAAGACACAAACAAAATGAAAGGCATTTTAACACTGATAATAGAGAACTTCTATAACGAGAAAACCCTTCTATGTAATGATAGTATCAAAATTATACTCCCTGTTGTTTGTTCATTGTCTACTAAAAATGTCCTCTCTCAAGAGGAAAATAAATTAATTAAATAAATAAATAAAAATAGCCATCTTTACAAATGAGTGAGGTTCTGTTGTCATTTAAACTCTACGTTTCTATTCTATGTTTATTTTTAATAAAATTGTCTTTATTGAGAAATGGAAAATTTTCATCATCTAGACATATACATTAGAGTGAATAATATTTTGCTTCTGCTTTCACAGGCTGACCCAAACTCTGTATTGGTGAAATGTAAGTTAAAATACAAATGTTTCTTTTAAATTTATACAGTGCTGTATGCCAATTATTTCTCAATAGTACTAAAATATTTTCTTAAGTTGAAAGTATTTCTTTCCTATAGTCCAAATACTCTCCTTTCGTAACAAAATGGTAAGGGCAGGATTAAAAATGGAGAAAAAATTAGATTGTGATTTAAAGCTTAAACTTAACCCAAAAGATAAATACTTGAATTATACCATCCAAATAAACAACTGTACAGAACAACTCTATATGCTTTTAAATAAGGTTTTACTAATATTTTAAGAACAAAATAAAGAGAATGTAATAATTATCAATTACAGCTTGGGCTAGCAGAAAGGTTTTCCTAAATTTTGTATATATGTGACTAATATAAAAAATAACACATAATAATATAAAAATAAAATATGGTGTGTTTTTCTACTGTGATTTTAAAAGCTAAATTCTTACAAATCTGACAGAAAATAATGAGCCAAAATTTTAACATGGCATTTAATGTTGCAGTGACTTTTTGGCCAAATGTCTTACTATATCTCCCCAACAGCTTATAAATAGACTTGAATATATTTTGTCTTTTTGCATACTATAATATTTATTCTGCATGGACATTAGTATCTTTTACACCTAATTTGAACTTATTCTTGTAGTGTTTTACTCTCCCCTCATTTCCAGATGTGGATGCTTGTTCTTTCTGGGATGTTTAAAATTTATTAGTGGTGTCATGCTAATCTATAGCCTAAGATTTTAACAAATTTCTGGTTGATGATGGCCTATTACCTGGATTCCAGAAAATGTAACATAGATGTAGCCAAAGAATAAAAGATTCAGCACTATCATGAGTTACACTATCATGAGTGACCAATGTTGTTAGAAATTACACCTGTAATTTACACCTGTAATTACACCTGTAATTTACACCTGAAATTATACCTGTAATTCCTGGATTCCAGAAAATGTAACATAGATGTAGCCAAAGAATAAAAGATTCAGCACTATCATGAGTTACACCTGTATGTGACCAATGTGGTTAGAAATTATTTCCAAATTGTGAGAGAAGTTTGTTTTCAGTGCTTTCAGGCATAGCAAGAAAAAGGGACAGTATTTATTCACATTATATATTAAAGGAATGACAGTGAATCATTGAGACTATAGTTCACTAACCCAGCAAACATTTATTCAGTTTTACTCGATGTCAGGTGCTATTAAGAAGAAAGGGATATGGAGATGTAAGAGGTAGGCAAGAGACACCTTTCTGTAATTGTGGAACCTATAATAAACATATTATGACTATTACCATGCTGTAATCTGAAGGCTTAGGCTAGTGTTGTTTTAGTCACTCTATCAGAAAAATCATGATTTCTATTTAGTTCTGATTGCTTTCTCATAGAGGTCGATATGAGGTGAACATCTGATATATTTATACTCTTTGAGGATCTCATACAGAATACTCCATATAGCAAGTAAGTCCTTACTATTATTAAAAAACATGAAATAAAATGTGAGGATGATTTAATCTTTTAAAGATCCTGTTAAGTCTTTACAAATACTTCCTCTGTTCTTCAAGATAGACTCTGTACTGACATATTCCCAACTGGCAAGTACCCTGTCCATCTTCAATGAACCATTGAAATCTACTGTGAAGCATTTGGATTGCTTTGCTCCCTAAAATTTTACCAACTATGGTGTGACTATGCCACCTGCCTTTTTTTTTTGGTTGATAGGTGAAACTCAATCACTAAATCCTTATCTTTCTAATTCAGACCTGTGATAGTCCTTCAGTGTTCTCTGTGCATCTTAGTCCAATCACTAAGTTCTGTGTACACCATGCAAATATCACGAGTAAATAAGTAACTTTGTAACAGTGTCACCTGTCTAAGAACCAACTGCTTATGTTACATTTTCATTATCTTTTTCATGCTGAAAGTGACTATAAGGATAGCTTTACAAAGAAGCCACAGACTTTTCCTTAACATAGTTAGGAGTTTATGCCATTAATCTGAATGTTGTCTGGCCCCCTGGATTCCTTCCTATAGATTTCTAACATCTCTTCTTCTCTCCAAGACTGTGAAAATGACTAGGAAAAAAACCCAAAGCCCTTCTCTTTTTTTTTAAATTTTATTATTATTTTTTAACACCTACAACACCTGGTCTTCTTAGGTGATCTCCCATCCAAGTACTAACCAGACCTGATCCTGCTTAGCTTCTGAGATCAGACAAGATCAGGCATGTTTATGGTGGCATGGCCATCCACACATGATGGAGAAATGTTATAATACTCTGACTTGGTTTTCATATAATAGAAATTTTATGTCATCTTTAAGTAAAACTGACTTTAAATCCTGTTGTGTTGGGAAGCAATCCAATTTGGAACACTAGAAACAATATCGAAAACTTCTATCTCCATTATTTTTACCTATAAATTGGATTTGCTTCACAAATTCACCACTCTTTCACAGTCTCCCAATCCTTTCCTCCCACACCCATGTGTACACACACACACACACACACACACACACACACACACACACACATACCACACACCAAGCAGGGACTTTCCCAAAGATGAATGTCTTAGAAAAAAAGATGAGAATATGTACTTTCTTCAAGCAAGAAAAAATTAGGATAGCGGGCTGACTGATTGAGCCAAATTTCTTAACAATCAGATACTTATCAACTTCTAGAGCAAGAGAGTGGACAAAATAGAAAGAAGCCAAGAGCATTATATGAATTAAAAATTTCCACATAGAAGAAAATATTAGAAGAGTTTTTTATGGATGAAATGAAGTATCTTATTCTTACTTTAATTTAAATTTATGGATTACTCTATAAATTAATTATTTTTCTATTAAAAACTACAATTATACTTCATTATAAATTGTTTATATATGTTCTTTAAACAGATTTTTTTCCTGATCACCTTCTATTTATATAACAATACATTTACCCTTTGTTTCAAATGTCCTAGAAAAGAGTTATTTTATAAAATCAAATCTAAAATTGTCTCAATTTAAACTATACTTATTAGAATATATACAAATATAAATATGTGACCACTGTTTCGGTTAGAATACAGTTTTGAATGTTGCAACAAGGGCTAAAATAGCAATGGTTTAAACAAAATAAAAACTTACTTCCTTATTATGTAACAGTCATATAAGCCAATGGTAAGAGAAGGGCAGGAGAGCATAATTCTTTGCTTCCAGGGCACAAACTGGAAAGTCGTGCACTTAATGTTTGCTTCTAGATCAATGGTCCTGTCACCAGATCGCATCTGTTAGATGCCTGGAATCTTAGGAGCCTGAAAAATTTATTCTTTTTGCAGCTAAATCTTCAAATTAGTCTACATCAGGGATCAGCAAACACTATCTGTAAAATAAAAGAGACTAAAATTTTGAAATTTTAGAAACCATATGATCTCTGTTGAAACTACTTAACTGCACTGTTCTACCATGAAAGCAGCCATAAAAAATGTATACATAAATACGAGTTGCTGTGCTTCATTACGATTTAATGTATGGGCAATGCAGTTTTAATTGCAAATAATTTTCATGTTATTAAACATTGTTCACCTTTTCATATTTCAATCATTTGAAATGCAATAGCCACACAAAAACAACTGGATTTGGGCCCCTGGTAGTGGTTTGCAAGCTCAATAGGTAAAAAAGACTATTTGGGACCACTTATTAGTTTCTGCTATACATAACTAATAGATTCATTACAGGAATGCAGAAGTGGCCACCATTACTAATTCTATTAGTATATTTCATAATGTTAACCCTTGAAATCATGAATCATTTCATATTTTTCAATATATAACAAAACTTTGTTTGATAAGTTTAAAATCTTTATAAATTTTGAAATAAACAAAATCCCTAGACATAGATTTAATTCTGGCTTCTCATCTTACTAAATATATATATTAAATGAATCTTTTAACAATGCTGATGCTAACTTTTCTAATTTGTAGTGATAACATTAATTTTGCCTATCTTAAATAATGAGGTTAATTATCAAATGTACTGAACACTTTCAATTCTTATTTTTCATCGCTCTTAAGAATCTCACATTGTTTAGCCATTTCTTTATATGAAAAATTTTATAAATAAATTTCTATTCATATGATCCATTAGATTCCATTTATTTCTTTAGCACTTCTTTCTTGAATCTTTTTATGTTTATTCTTCCTAAATTTATTCTTTTTTTTTTCAACTTTTCCCCGGGTACCATTTTTAGTCTTTTTTTTCCTATTTACATTTTTTCTTTTACAACCTCATCTTACTTCATGACTTCAGTGATTATGGATGACTGCAAGATCTATAATATTGATATATTTAAATGCCTACCAGAAATCTCCTGGATGCCCTCAGGCAGTTCAAACTCATTATGTCTCCATTTCCACAAAATGTGATAATAATCATTTCAGTCATTTATACAACCATACACCCAGTTGTCTAGGTGACATTATTTATTCACCCATTATTTATCACATGTATTTTTATCTGACATTCAGCTCTCTAGACACTATGCTGTAATGCTGAGTAAGAAAGAATAGTTCCCAACTTTCATGAGCTTAAATGCTAGATGGGAGAGGACTAGAAAATCAAGTGAAAAAATATACATAAATAATTATTTTATTTTTAACTAGGTATTATAAAGATAATAAATTAGACTACTCTGTTAGAGAGTAACTATTGTGGGGTACAAATAAACAGGGAAGTCAGGGAAAGCCACACCCAGCTGGTGGCATTTGAGTTGGGTTCTGAATGAATCAAAGAAGCCAGTCATGGCAAGAAGCCAGAAATCTGAAAGGCATCCTAAACTGTCTCCCTATGATATACCACATATCCAATCAGTTATCCAAAACTGGCAATTATCTTTACTCAGTAACATCCAAAATGATCAGCTTCTCTCTTTACCCTTTGCTGCGATGTTGATTCACACAATGTTAGCTCCCATTTGGAAACTTGTTTCTTCCCACCAGTTCTCAGTATTTTGCCAGTGTAGAAATGTAGATTTTATCAAGTGAATTCCCTAACAACATCTATCATTGGGTTTTAATCTGGGGACCACCATTGTTCCAAAGCTAAAAATGTTCGAGACCCCCAAATATGACCTGATTACATCTTCCATTCCCATACCATTATCTGTATCCAGACTCCACTAAAGTACTTCAGTCCCCTTAATATTCACTGTTCAATTTTGTCTCTTTGACTTTTCTAATGGTCTTACTTCTACTTGGAGTCCTTGTTCTAGTCAGTTAATTATTGCTCACATAACTTAAATGCCAACTTAACTGTGATGCCTGATACATTGTAAAGAAAATGTCCATTGAAATTGTTATGCTTTCACCCGTCTGTAAGTTCCTTGAGCTCTGGGAATTGTGTTTGCTGAACTTTGTATACCTAGTACTTGGCACAGAAAGTAACTTCTCAAGTAATGTTCAATAATTATTTATTTGATAAATCAAACAAGTTTTTAAAAGTTTCTGTCTCTTGAACTAAATTGTTTTACTCAAAATTTTATACTAATAACAAATGGAAGTCTTAGTTTTTCAACTTTGAGTCCCTAATACATGTACTAGCATATGGTAGTTTCTTAATAAATACATATTTTTATCTTATTATGTATTTGTGTGTGTGTGTGTGTTTATATATATATATATGAAAAATAAATTAATGAATAAAACTATTTTCAGTTAAAAGTAAAACATAACCAAAGAGTTATTTAGGGCAGGAAGCTTAGTGTTCTCTAAAACAGTGCTATTCAAAGTATAGTCAGAGGACCAGCCCCAATGAAATTACCTGGAGCTTTTTTAGAAATGGAACTTTCGGACTGAATGTCAGACATGATGAATCAAAATCTGTGGGGTGGGACATAGGAATCTGTCTTTTAACAAGCTACTCATATTATGGGGGTTTATTACATCACAGGTTACTGTAACCCAGCCCCAAAAGCTGCTTTTGTAGGTGTAATGTAGGCTATGATAATTTGAATTTCTAAGAAATTCTCACAGGGTGCTGACCACACTTTAAGAAACACTGCTCTACAGCAGGAGTTGGCCAACTATAGCAGGTCAAATCTGTCTAGCTGCCTGTTTTGTAAATAAAATGTTTTTGGAACATAGCCACCCTTTCCTTAAAGTATTATTATGCTGCTTTGGTACTACCATGGTAGAGTTGAGTAGTTATGACAGAGACCATCTGGCACACAAAGTCTAAAATATTTAATCTCTGGCCCTTTACAGAAAGTTTGTCAAATCTACTTAAATAACATAGATTTTTTCTCTTTTTTTCTTTTTTTGCAATGTTGTTCAAGTTGAATTTAATAAATTGAAATGCGTTTTTATTAAAATAAAAAAAAGAAAATCAGTTATAGTAATTGCAGTTTAACAAATAATTTTTATGACATCTGTTTTGAATCTATTGTCCACGTACTATCAGAAGATTTGCAGAACTCTATTCAATACTGAAATTCGTCAAATCTCACTCTTTAAATGAATAAACACTATGTTAATTGCTGAAAGCTTTATCTCCCAGTGAATCTTCAAAATGTTTTTTTCAAGTTTACTGAAAATGCTCTACATTAAAATTAAATTGTATGAACACAACATAAAGTAATATAATATAAAACAATATTACAAAGGGCCTCATTTAAAAGAGTAACTTGGGAAGAAACAAAATAATTTAAAAGATATATATTTTTGTTTTTACCCAGAAACATATTTAACATAAAAGCTCTTTCATGGTTCACATTCTAAGTACTAAAATATAAAATATGCTCATTTAAAACATACAAGCACATTAAAATAGTAAAGCAGTTTAAGGTGCCATTTCTCTTTAATCAAATAAAAACACATTTATTTCCAGCCTTTATAAATTATTCTATAAAGAGGATATTTCTTTAAAAAAAAAACATATTAAATAGGTTTACCAAAGCGTGTTTAAATAAATAAACGTTTCAAGAAACTGTAAATAAATATTTCATTTTTCATTGTGTTAAATATTTAGTACATTTTCTGGAAAGAGCTCTTGCTTATCATTGAAATTGGCTTATGTTTCTGATGAAGTCACATTATTAAAAATAGTAGCAGTTTTAGTATAAAATAATTCAATTTTCATCTTTTATTATCAAAGGCGTGAAGAGAATAATTTGAAAATTTTTCTGGTTTGAACCAACATTTTTACAAATAGGTTCATGCTTATGTATAGTAAAGTTGTGTTCATATCCTCCCATATGTAGAAGATAATTCACTGTTTCCCTAGAAAAAGTTATAGTGTCATGTCAGTAACACAAAGACGAATTATACATTCATGTGTATGTACATATATATAGATACATATGATCATAACTTTGTAATTATACTGCAGCTCCATCATAATAAGAAAAAAAATCTGTATGTAATATTTGACTACATGTATTTCTCACTTTAGCACAGAATGCTGTTTTTTTTCTAGGAATATTCACCACATCCTTTTAAGGTATCAATCAGTACCATGATGTAGAAGGAGGCAGGCAGGGCCAAAGCTTGGCGAGAGCTTCCTGTAACCCAATGTGCTGGATTTAAGTAAAGGACACCTTTCAAAAACTTAAAAAATATAAAAAGCCCTGCACCAAACTGGTGTGTGTGCGTGTGTGTATGTGTATAATATTCTATTTAAAGTAAAAAATAAGAATGACAAAGATCCAAATTAAATGTAGGTACTATAAAATATATCAAAGATATTTTAATTAAATAGGTAGTAATAATACTTAATAATAGTTTTTTTCTTGAACTTGGTCATATTTATACTTTAATAATTGTCCAAAATTTGAGTATGTATTGCTCATAAAATAGAAATATTTAATTCTACTCTGTGTTAAATATTTAAACATTATTTAAATAACTTTGATTTTAATTTTGAAAAAAACTTCTTAAAGATAGAATTGCTATGTCCAACAGGATTTAAATGTTAACGGATGCTCATGTTTTGCACTTCAATGATCTTATACCAATTTATATTCCTGCAGTATAAGAAAGTATGCATTTTCACATGTTTTTCATAATGCTGGTACTATCAGTATTAATATTTACAAGTGAAGTAAAAATTAATTCTAAGTTTTATGAGTCTATATTAAATTATCTGTCAATATAAAATATATTTTTTCAATTCTTCTTTATATCTTCTATATTTTCATTAAGTTGTATAAAATTTTTATTTATTTACGTGTGTAAACTCATATATTTAGCATATTAACTCATTATAAATGTCACAAAACTTCTCAAATTGCCAATAATTTAATTTTGATTATATGGACTTTAATTGCACAGAACTTTGAGTTTCTTTATGCCTTTCTTTGTAATTTTCTAACAATTAACTAAAATTTTGTTTTATTTTTCTTTTCATGTAGAATTGATCTTAGTTTGCCCTTTCACAATTACATGGAAATGCATTCCCAAGAAAAACTGCCTTTGCTAATTAATATAATCTTCAAGCATTCTTGATAAATTACACTGTAAGAAAGGTCCTTATTAATTATTTTAATGGATATTTTTCCCAATTCAATTTATCTGAATGTAAAAACAAATAAATATTTTGTGAAGAAACCTAAAAAATGTCCTAGATGCCACTCTTGAGAGTTTAATTCACACTTGGTAGCTTACGTGGCACGATATTTTAGGTTTATGTTTTCTCCTTACCATGGAATGTTGGGCACGGCAGTGAAAATCCTGGTCTTAAACCTTTCTCGAGTCTTCAAATCTGGACATCAACTCTAAAGTCTGAGAGTTTGAACCCCAGTATTCATTTGAAACCTCTTGTTAACTGAATAGCACTTAGGAATGGTTGGTTATCTTGCATTAGCTGTGCCATTCATGCCCGCCTCCCTCCCCCTTAAGTCTATTTTGACTCTTCTGGCTTTCTTAAAATACTTCTTTTCAATCAATTGCAAACCTTTTTCATAAACAAATTAAGAATAGTCTAATTATAGCTCTGAAATACTCAATCTGAAGTATCCCTATTGTGACTACTTTCTGGTTATAATTTTGCAAAACTTTGAATCCTGTTCATTAAAGTAAAAACTGTGTAGATAGAAATTTAGATACTAAGTATGCATGTTTTTTCATAGGTTTATTATCCATCTCATCAAATAATTTCTAGAATAGTTTGATTTATATCCTCAAATTCAAATCCTAGTGTTTTAAGAAGTTCTTAGTATGTTAATATGATCTACTGTCAGATGCTCAAGTTTGTGTTCTCTATTCAAATTGAAGACAGTAGAATACAAAATGATCAGAAATTTAAAAGATTTATAGAAATGTAATTTTCATTTGGACATAATACACTATAAATGTGAGTATGTATAAAAGAAACAACTATATATTTAAATAGGTCTGATCCTTTCTACACCTAAAGTACTCTTCTATTTTCTGTCTTTTTCTTCTAGTCTAGTCTGGTCTATCCTAACCCTACTTCTATCTTTTTCTATTCTTCAATATTGCTTGTTACAATCCACTAAATTGATTTTATAATGAAACAATGGGATAAATATATCATTTAAGATGCTTTTGGCTATGAGTAACGATAAATGTTATTAAATATTAGTAAATGGTATTATCCCAAAGAAAAATGTATGCAGATTTATCATTTTACACAACAAGCAATTCTAAGGTATATTAATTAATTCAGTAGGTAAATAATGTTAACAAAACTGCAGGAGCATTTTTCCTACTTGCTTTACTTTCTTCAGTGTATGGGCTTTTGTCTACAGCTCTATTTCCTAATAGTTGCAAATTGACTATCATAGCTCCAGGCCTTTCAGCCTCATGCAACTGTTTAGAGAAACAGAAGAGGCTTACTTTTTCCTTAAATGCATAATTTTATCAGGGAAAGTATGTTTTCCCAATAATTTCCTTTCTGTATGTGCTTATAAAATCAAACTCATTATATATTTTTAAACATATCTCAAAAATTTTATTTGTACTACAAAGTGTGAACTTAAGTGCTAAAATTTTCAAGTTTAGCTTTCAAATACCTAGCTAGGGCCAAGAATTCATTTGAAACAAATAGATTTCTAAGCCTACTTTGATGAAATGGAAATAAATCTCTGAATTTAAGATACCGCCACAATAAATGTATATATATTAAATAGCTGAATAATTACTTACTGTCTTTATGTTAAACAAAAACAGAGATAGATGTGCCTTCATAGAATTTTAAGAGTGAATCAACAAATACATGGTTACATTTAATTTTTTTAATAGGCTTTACACAAGTTGGAATGGGGCAAGGGGATACCCCAAGGCTTTTATATCTAAACCAGATACCCATAGTAAATCACAAGAGGAAAGAAGCAACCACTGCATCTTCATATCATACAATTTATATTCAAAGGCCTACAACTGAAAGCATTTTATCATAAAGAGAATACTGAGCACCTGGTCTGTGATTATGTCCTGTCCATGCTGAACTCTAATTTGTCTATTCAGATATGTGTCTGTTACTAATGTCATTTTGGTCTTTGGTTTCCAAGTCCATGTGCCCCGTACTTTCCTAGTGTTCACTTCAGTCCTCTTTGGCTAAATCAAGTAGATCTTTAAAAGTGTGAGAAGTAGGCACAGTATATCTTTAATAATGTTCTACAATTCAATTGGATGTGCATTACTCAGAGATATAGGCAAAGACACGAGCAGCTTATTCAGCTTGTCTTACTATGCTGTTCTCATTCCACATTGCATGTAAAACTTAATTATATGACTTGTATCTCAAGAACTTTCTTTTATAGGACTCCTCCTATAAATATTAGGGTTTATGTATACTATCATTCATCCTAGATCTTAGCTTAGCAAGCTACTGTGTTCTAGTTCAAGGATCTAAGCAGTATTTAGTCAACTCTCTGCCTTATCTCCCTACTCCTTTTTCAAAAATATTTTTTGAGAGGCAAAAGGCTCCTCCATCCTTTATTAATCTCTCTTTTTATGATTTATAACCTATGTACTGACTTCCAGACAGGCATTTTTTTCTCCAGTGTATTTATACATATAAATAGTTGCACAATATAGAAAGTACAAGAAACAGTTTCATGAACTGTGAAGCACCTAAGATTTTATCTGTTTAGGAAGCTAAGAAGTTAGCACACTAACACACTACAGTTTGATGCATCCTGATATGAGGTATAAATTTTAGGTTGGAGATAAAGGAAAGTTTACTATTCATAGGAATAATAGTAGCCAGAGCATCAGCATTGTCCCCAAGCTCCAAAATCCAGAGGGCAACATTACGAGGATCAGGTAACATCATCTCATGCAGTAGGCTTGTGTTTCAGGAAAAGAACCATGGGCTTAGGAAAACCAAGTACTTTATAATAGGAAGTGAGCACATATACTCTTTTTTACAGAAGACATTATATTTACTATATGGAACAGTAAGCATACTTGCCCTTTCTTCTAGAGGGAGACACTATTTTATCTATCAAAGATGAAAGCAAAATGTGTTCTTTGCTCTAGCTAGAGATCCTACCTTATTTTGCAAGGCTCTGAACTATATAAAAACCTTAAGAAATAATCCAGAACAAAAGTAGTCATTGACTCTGCTCATAAGACATACAGAAATGGGAGACAATCATGGAGACTCCTACCAAGAATATCACCATTTATCTCTACAAGTTTTGGCTTCTGGCAAATTTCCCTGTGTGTGTATTACATGAGCCATCTAATTAATCTGATAAACAGCCTGGAACCAAATCTGTTTAATTTATCTCTTTCACCATTTAGTTAAGGCCATGATCAACAGGACTCTAAAAAAAAAGGATGAGACCATCCTGTGGTATTGACCTTAAATGTGTCCCCAAGGGCTACAAAACCAATCAGCTAAACTAATCTCATAAACTCTAGAGGACTATCTCTCAAAACCAGGTGGTTTTTCTCCTTACCTTTCTGTATTGACCTTTCTAGGAGGGCCAAGGCATTGATCCAGGCCAATTACTATGTAGTACTAACTGCACAGTTGCTGCCTTAGCCCTTAAGGAGAATATCTAGGGCAATGCAAGCAGCTAACACAGCTCTCACCAAAAGTTGAGGCTGACCTGAATGCTTTCTAAGACCAAGTTCACTTTAGCTAAACTTTAAGACAAATTTCACAGCATCTTTTCTAATTGGATGCTTGTCATTGTAGAGATAACTGCCTGCTCAAATAAGAAATCAGATATCTCTCCAAGAAACTTGCCCAATTAAGCAAGTCTCAGTTTCGGGGAGTTATCCACACGATTCATTAGTGAGACATAATTTACTGACAGTGTTTTCTTAAACCATTGATGGTGTTAGCAAGTACTGTGAGAATAGCAACAAGTTATTTTCACTTTTCAGAGTGATCACATCCATTTTTGTTTCTGGATGGCTGTTGCTGAAGCAGGAGAGCCACAGCATTGGTGAAAATAAGCTTAGCTGCTGAAAATAAGCTTAGCCGATCCACCAGTGAATCACTCCCAGGCATTCAAGGGAACCTCTGTGAATTCGAGGCCCCATTGAGCTAGTGGCTTTGCTTCCACTGACAGAATGAGAAATAAAGTTTTCCTTCAAGGCAAAGTTGCCACTTTTTTATATGAGACTGAGATGTCCCTGTAGCTGGACCAGCCTCATTCTTGAATAGACAGTTTTTATTTGGTGAGTAAGGCTTGTTGGGCCCTTTCTGCATTGTCAGCCTTTGAGTTTGAACTGACCACTCTAGCTCCCCACAGGAAATATCAGGTCCGAGAATCACAAAGCCTTCAGTGGTAAGGACTTATTTCAGAAAAGCCCAGTAGCAAACTGCTTTTCAAAAGTGTACCTAGTAGCATGTCAGGGAGGTGATGTGTCTACCACAAGGGTACCTCTGGAGGGAGGCTGCCTCCCGTTATCAGAGACTCCAATTGACAAAATTACCAGTCACAAAGACTTTTAGCTCAAAGAGGTAGTTAGATTTGTGGGGCCCCAAAGGTATAGCACTTCTATATATGCAGTTTTTCCTGAGAGGGTGAATGCCTTCACTCATAGTATAAGTATGTAAAATAACAATATTAACCAATTCTACATTCAGCACATAAAGCCATGATAATATGATAATAAATTGACCCAAATGGACTCACTTACACAGTTGTGCTAACAGCTCCACTCTACTATGAATTTTGTTCTAACTTAATTTGCTAAATTCAGCTGTTCCCTATCAACAAGGGACAGAATAGATGGTACTTAGGGGCCTGTATCCAAAAGAACCATGAAAGTTTAAGTCCCTCCCCTTCCTGAATTACTTCACAAGTGCATATGGCCTTTTGGAGACAGGGAGACCCCAGCCCCATCTAACCATTTTGCTCCTCAAATAAGTGGAATTAGAGCTAGAAAAGAAGCAAAGGATTAGCACTCATGGAAGGAGACAGCAGCTACATCAAGCAAGGTGAACTGAGAAGGTGCTCAAGGCCCACCCAAACAAACTATTAGTGGTTTTGGTGTACCCACAGCCCTGCATTAGACAGCAAGATCAACTTTATTGATAACATCTTTTTCAGTCTCCAAATCCCTTGACTCTGCAGTAAAAGCCACATTGCTTTTTGATCGGGGCCCCCAAGTTTGTGCCCTTGACTGACTTAGTCTTGACTCACAAAGTGAAGGAATTATGTTAAGGAGCTCAATTTAATCTTGGGAAATTGCTGTATGATTGTCATGATAATAACTCTTAAATATTCTCCCTGGTTTAAAATAAAGACTGTGGGAGTTCTCAAGATGACAGGGCTCATCATTGCAAAAAGAATTTTGCTATTGTGTTACTTTCTCATTTTCTAGTGGCTTTGTGATGTCCATGGAACAGATGAATGAGTAAATGAAGGGGTACATCCATACAATGAAATACTACTCATCAATTAAAAGTATAAACATTTGATACATGCTATAAGCTGAATGAACCTTAAAATATTTATACTGAATGAAAGATGGCAGACCAAAGATTATACACTATGTTATTATGTTTAAATAAACCTATTTACTTAAAATATTTAAATAAAATAAAATGTAAATTTTATTAACCTATATTAACCTACAGTGACAGAAAGCTATTGGTGGTTGCCTGGCAACTGGGAGTAGGGCCAGTTGGGAGGGGTTACAAAGATGCATGAGGAAACATTTAGGGTTGGTAATGTTTCCATTCTTGATTGTGGTGATTATTTCAGATGTATTCATATGTCACAACTTATCAGTTGTATACTTTAAATATGTGCAATATTACACGTCAATTGTGTTAATAAAACTGTTTTAAAAGAAAATTATGGTAAAGGTAATAAAAGAAAATAACAAGAGAAAGAGAATTTAGAAATAGCCCCATAAATAAATAAGAAAAATGACACTCCCACATATAGTTATAACTACATCTGGTCTGACAAATACAATAAAAACATTAGCTTTTGCCATGGTGGATCTAGTCAGAGTTCTTGAAAAATGCAATATCAACTCAAAGGATTATAAAAAGCAATAAACCGTATAGTGAGTAAATAAAGACATAGATCTTTTTTCAGCAGAAAGTCAGATTATAAATGTATGTGTCGGAGGATAACATCTGAACTTCTAGAAGTTCAAATTTCCCTATTCATGATTATTTTGTATTATACGTCTGTGTGTGTGTGTGTGTGTGTGTGTAGTGTGTGTATACATATATACATCTATCATCATTCCTCCTATGTTTATGTTTAATAGACTGAATTCTGCAGGAAACAGACCATGAAATGTAGTTTTTCATGTCTCTTTGAACAGACTGTTCCTGAAGAAGGATTCAGCCGGAACTCTTAGCTATCACTTTGTACATCTGGGGGATGAGTACTAAGTACTGGAATGGGAAGCTTGATGCCTGAAGCAACTGCTAAGTTTGTCGCTTGGATGCATTGATTCATATAATAAAGCACCTATCTGTGAATAGCTCAAAGAGTCTGGATGGTCTGTTTTCCTGAGGATATTTGTAAAACTTTAGGTGGAATGAGTTACAGAGTCTGCTGATGCATCTAATTTCAATATGCAGCTGAAACTCATTCTTTTCCTATTTAAGTATTCATTCCAGATTTCCTTCTCTGCTTGTCCAGGTAGCTGTGACAGACATGAACTATGTCTGCCACAGATGCTTTACTCAGTAATCTGTTTAAGAGCAACCTACTCTCACTACAAGTAAGGTAGTTCCCTGACAACTTTCAGCCGCCACACCTTCGGTTCCATGTCAGCATTCTCACTGAGGCCATGCTCTCTTCTTGTGCATGTGTTAGACCTGCATAATAATTAGGAAGCCTTTCCATGCTAACTTCTTTATTCTTTGCAGGCATATCGTTATCACCACCCTCCTTCAAAGCCTTTGGGTATTGAATTACTTTTTGTCGTTTGCTTCTTAGAAAATTAAAATTAACACATAGTTTACCTAGTTTTGGGGTGACTCAGATACTCACCTGAGATGGCTCTGAGTTTTTAGCTATCATGTGCTTCTTAAAGTTGTTTACATATCTATTGACTATTCAGTTTAGACTGAGGAATGCAAGAACATCCTAGTGAACTACCTGGATGCCAAATATATTTTTTCTTGCTTCTATTGTATAACAGATGCCATACCTCTTAGAGATAATCAGAGAAAATTATTCCTGCCCCAAAATTGATCCCTTTCCATGCCTTCTCATCTTTTGGCATCACCCAATAGTGACCAGACAAGACACACTACTTAAAACACAGCAGTGTTCTTACTGTGTATAATTGTAGCAGGATTCTTTGTCTCTGGGAACAACACTTCTAGATATGCAAATTCTATATTTATAGGAACAAAAAACATCCAAATAGGATCAGTTACTCTATATGCATGCCTTGGTTCCTTACCAGTTAGAGACACATCACTATGTAATGGTCATTGATTAAGTTATAAACTATATTCTTAAGGATGGCATGCAATCCAAACAGAGTATCATATCTAAGCTGAAGCCTCAGTTTATCCTTCAAAAGCTTTCCCATTATTTTATTTGACTGGAAGCTTCTGGGTGGTATGGTATGTAATATGACAAATGAGTCCATTATCTTCTGTACATCACTATAATTCATTTGTAGAAATATTTGTCCTTTAGTCTTATGTGATATTTCTTAGGGTAACGTGTCATTGGATCACAGACTCTAGAACCTTAGACTGTAGTAGTCTCTGAGGTTCTGTGGTTAAAGAAAGTAAACTCATATTCATAATATATGTGGCCAGTAAAAATCTCTGCTTCTCTTAGAGGTGAATCTGTCCAATGTAATCAAGTTGTCATCAAGAGGCTGGTTGCTCTCTGAGCAAAGGTATTGTCTTAACAAATCAGTGTTGAGGTCTCCCTCTTGGATATTCAACAGTAACAGTAACTTGACTATCAGTAGATGTGGTGAGTTCATGCTACTGAGTTTAAATACAGATTCCACTCTTGTGAACATAGTTGCTCCATTCATGAGCCAAAGTATCACCACTGAGTCAGATCTATGAAAATGGCCGATGTTAATTTTCCAGGTCATTCTATTTGTTTTTGTATTTTAATGTTTTTTCTTTTTTTATAATATCTTTGATGAACTTTAATATTTAATACAAAGGCCTTCATAATTCCTGTGCACTCCCAAAGTCTCTGTACACGCGTCCTCTACAGAACTTTTTGTCCTTTATCTTCTAATTCTTGTTCCTTCAGGAGCATGATCACAGGACTCAGCAACTTTACACTGACCATGAATCTGTCTATTCTAATTGTGTACCACTTTTCTTTCCACACAAAGTAAATGACCAGGTACATGGCTTACACCTCTAATCCCTGGGAGAATTTCCCCTCAACTGTGCCTTTCAGAACCACTTTTGAGTGGGCAGTAATTCATTAGTAGTCTATTTTCAATTGGAACACAAATACCCAGCTAACTTTTCTGTGATCCAATCCTGGCCAGAGATGGAAAAAAGTGTTTTTTATCTACTATTTTTTAATGGTGAAACATATGAGATGCATATATTTGATAATTTATCACTTTGGTGGGAAATATCCCAATATGCTACAGACCGGCAGGTCCATTAAAAAACTCATCCACTAAGCTAGATCCTAAAGTTTTATAAGATTTATCACCCATACTCAGGGCTGCTTGTGTCTTACCAAGGCCTTCAGTGTTCTGATTACTTTAATCAAATAGTCTAATTTACATAATTTCATTAATATAAGAAAATAATATGATATATGCAGACTATACAGATATTTTCAGTCTCTTTAAGCTACATTATCATAGTAAGCAGGGGAGTTAATATAACTCTAGGACAAGAATAAAATATATTTTCTTTTTTATCCTTCATCAATGAGATCTTCTGATTCACTTTCTAATAGACTGAAAAACAAACACATTCTCTAGATCAGTGGTAATATACTACATACCTGGGATCATTTTAATATGTGATAATAATGATATCATATTTGACTACTACTTGATTGAGTTTTCAGTAACTCACCATCATTGTCTAGGGTCTATAGGAGTATTGTAGTAGTCATATTTGTAAATTAAAAGGGGATACAATGAGGATCAGCATCACTGCACACTCTAAATATTTAAGGATAATACTGATTTCTACTATTTACCTTGAGATACAACATTGCTTTTGCCTTACTACCTTGGCAGGGTCAGTTTTAACAGCTTCCATTTGGTTTTTCCAACTATAACTGTTATTACTTCCAATGTGGTTATTATAAAAAATACCAATTGTCTTTAGTATAATCACCATTTGAAATATCAGGGCAATCCCTAGTCAGTGGTCCATGAATACAGTAGACCTATTATGAGCTAGATCTGGGCCACTACTCTAATTTTACAAGGCCCCCACTAACAAAAGGGTTCTAAAAATGTTTTGCATGTCCCAGTATCAATGTCAAATTGGATCTCTAAGAGTTTTTTAAATGTTTGGTATCCCCCTTTCTTCAATGTACAATTGTCAGAATAATTGACCATATGCCCCATTGGGAAAGAATGTTGGTGACCATTACCATCTAATCTAATTGAAGATTCTTTCCTCGTGGGAAACTGCCCTCTTCTTTGGTAAATGTATTCTCAATCTTAGAACAGACACATGTTTAGAAACTGTGTAGGAAATTACAATGTTTTATGGCAGTGGTCCCCAACCTTTTGGCACCAGGGACCAGTGCTCCTATGAGAATATAATGCCTGCTGATCTAAGGTGGGGCTGAAGCAGTGATGCTAGCGCTGGGGAGCAGCTATACATGACGATGAAGCTTTGCTAGTTCACCTGCCACTTTCTTCCTGCTGTGCGGCCTTGTTCCTAACAAGCAAGGAACTGGGACTGGGATTGGTCCACAGAGCAAGGGTTGGGGACCCCTTATTAATGGGATTGGCTGCCCTTCATATCTTAATCATCCAAGCTTCATTTCTTTTGATTGCATAAATTAAGAAATATTCTGAAAAGCAGTCTATCTTGTTTGTAGGGATGCTACGTTCTACTAAAAATATCCTTGGTTCTCTGACTGCCAGACTCCTAGTTCCCACTCTATTTTTTTTTTGCTGATTTTAATAAATGAGCCCATCATTTTTTTTAACAGATTAAGTGCTGTTACCTGGAATATCATTCTTCAATCCTATTATCCTTATTGCCATCAAGCAAATATCATCAATCATGGCTTATGTAGAAAGTTACCACAAGTCCAAAGATGCTGGTAACCCTCACTGTACTTTTCCTTTATATCACTGGTAAGTGTAGACTTTTTAGAGAAAATAGTCAGCTGGTATAGTTTCCAGTCTTACATAGTATTTATACTTTAGCTTGTTGACTTCACTAAGCCTTTTGATTTCTTCTTCCCTCACCCAACATGGAAGTTCTGTTATATCTATAGCAATTTGCATGGGCCATGACTTTCCCTCATCTTTCAAAAGCCAATCAACAGGATGTTAGTTATATACTCCAGGGTCTTAATCAGGAAGGTTTCTTCCATACTAATAGATTATTTTCACCCATCTTTATATTCATCCATTCTTGGTCTAGTCTTCTTAGGGCTCTGTCACATGATATGCTCTGGCTCCTGACAGTGCACATTGGCTAGGTCCTACATTTTTGTTGAAGTAACCTCTTTTTATCTTTTAGTAGAAACACTTATTAGTAGCATCTTTATTGATGGTATGTATTGGAGCTTATTCCTACTTATTGGTCTAGTGGGCATAAAGAAGATTTGGATACATCTTGAGAAGGTACAGATCTCTGTAGGATATTCGAACCAGGGATGAGCAGCGGCCTTTAATAAGAAGGACCATATTTGTAGGCCCAGAGAGTTAAAAAATCTAGAGATTTAGGATTTCTGACCCTGATTTCTCCATCCTATGTTTCATCATCCCTGTTTATCCCAATTAGGGTCTTGCCCTTGGCATAGCACTCTAGATTGAGAACTTAAGTTTTCTGTATTTTAGATCTTCTAATAAAGTCCCAGACCTGATTTTAGCTTTCTCTGGCCAGTAGATGTGAGAGATGATTCTGTTTATATATTTATGTCCTCTGTTGCCCTAAATTAGTAATTAATCACGCTAAGCCCTTCACTGTCCCTTTTCCCCCAATATTGTAATGGCCTCAGCAACAACTATCACATTCTATAGTAATCATAATTACTATCTCTCCTAAATTTCTCAGTTGGCTGAGATCTGAGATATTTCATCAACCTGCAATAGAATCCTGTACTGTTTATTATCTTGGAAAATTTAATGATTACACCATTACTACATGTCAGGGGCTCTCAGTATCTTACCTACCAGCAACAATGGCATTTTCATTGCCAGCTGACTACCAGATGCTTTCATTCTAAAAATTTCATTTTGGCATCTGTTTTTTGGACCATAGTTTGCATCAACTGACATAGATATGGTTCCCTGGAAAACAGACTCTGAGAGAGTTATTGGAATGAAAGCAGTTTACTGAGATGCATTCACTGAAACAACACCTGTCTGAGAATGAGAGAAGTAAGACTGGGCAGAGGTCTCTGACATGGCCTTTCAACAGGATTGCCAGATTTAACAAATCAAAATATAGGATAACCAATTAAATTTGAATTTCTGATAAATAAAGACCAAGTTTTTATTATAAGTATATACTTTAGTATACTTTGTTGTAAACACTGCATGAGGCACACATACCAAATAATTACTCATTGTCTGACATTCAAATGAGTGCTTATTTTTTTTCTAGAAATTCTACTTTCATAATTGTCATGAATTAAGTCAACAGACCTTGTCTTTTTTCTCCTCAAACTGAAAAGTCTTTAGATGTGTATGCCCTATAGAAGGGGCCAGACTTGTGTGAGGCAGTATTATTTGGCCAAAGGCAATTCTTGGAGGTAATGCTAACTATGAGTTGTTAGCAACCATAACTCCTGAGGAAATGAGTCTTTCCATTGCTGACAGAGGAACTGAAAAGTTTCTGCAGACATAATGATTAGATGTGTGGGAGGAGAAGAAAGCAGGGAGAGGGAGAAGGAGAGGTAGAAAAATAGGGTCAGAAAGACAATAGATAAGTGGCAGGAACTATTTTGCTGCTTCACCTAAATAAGATACATATGATCAATCTCAGAACTGTATAGACTATAGCAAAACTATAATGTACACGATAGTATAAACAAATAGGCATGAACTCAAGCTTCATTCCAAATTTTTGGCTTCATCAAACCAGTGCATCTTCCTCAGGTTATCACAGCCCTGGACTTACACCGTGGAACTGGAACAAGAGCCATACAGACAGACTCCTAGATCAGCCATACAACTGGAGCTTCGCTATCCAAAAAACAATTCACATATTCAATTTTTTTCCTGTCTAAAGCACCTGAAATTCATTTGAAAGGTATGACTTTGAAGATTATTGCCTAAATGATTACATAAAAATCTAATTAAGCAACTAAAATTAAATGTTATTATAATCTGCATTATTTCTGTTATTACAAATGGAAAGGCATAGTTGCTGCCTAAATGAGGAAAGGAAGGGTAGAGGTAGAAATAACAACACATTTCATAACAAAGTAAGGCTATCAGTTTATAACTCATTGAAATTCATTGAAACGTTAAAAATGGAATTCATGTAGGATATTCTGTGGGATTGCTAAAATTAAAGTGTATAAAAAGTTTTAAAATTAAAAATATGCCAAATAGAGAAGGATTATGAAATATTGGCTTTCTTTTGCATAGACATACAGATTCATTAAGTAATTATGAAGAAGCAGATTATAATCATTTTATTTAATTTTTTTGTTTATAGATTAAACTATTAAAAAAAATAAAAATAAATTAATTCCAGTTAATTTCTAATAAGCCAAAGAATAACATATGATTAGGAATCAATTCTGGAAGAATTTGAGAAAATAAACAAAAGAAATTAGAAGCCTTTTCTTCTTAATTCTATATTCTGTCATAATTATTATAAGAATTAATGAAGACTCATCTCATATCACTGGTGCTTAACTGGATGCAATTTTGCTCCCTAAGAGATATTTGACACTGTCTCAATATTTTTTGATTGCTACAGCTTTGAAAGGGCCAGAAATATTGCTAAACATCCTACAAATCACAGGCTAAACCCCACAGTAAAAAATTATCTGTCCCCAAATGTTAATAATGCTAGGATTAGGAAACCTTACCTGAAATATTCATCTGAAATTAAGCATCTTGATAGCTTGCAATTTCACCAAAAATCCATTCCTTCAGTCAGCTACTCACTCAACAATATTTATTGGGCTCCATTGCATATTGAGTATAATACACTTGAGGAGTCTTCAGGAGAATGCAGAACATGGTGTCTACCGTTTTATCAGTATGTCCTCTTAGGTTTAATAGTGCTTCTGCTCTATTGCCTAACAAACTGGGATTTGTGCACCAACTACTAAATATAAAGATGCTATTCTGGACTATTGGTGTTCTTAGATAGCTTAGCATAAACTCTATAACATATTTTAAACACCATTATAACTAGAAATCTATATTTTATCTCTAAGTCATCAAATTCTAAAAAAAAATTGTAAATTTAAAATATTTTTAAGAAAGAAGAAATGTTATCTGTTTTGAGCATTTATAATTATCACCAAAAATAGAACAGAAGTAATGAATTTTAAAATCTGTAAGACAGTAATTTGGTTATGCCTCAGATATAAGTGCATAATAAATAAGTGGTTAGTAAAAAAATATGTAAGATATATTATACGTAAAAACATATATGGTTCACATGTATTATATAATCAAAGCTTTGTAAGATACATATAAATTTGCTTATAAAATTATAAATGGAATAAATCTCTGATTCGTGTCATAACTAAAAATGTATTTTAGAATTAAATTTATAAATTTAAAGTAATTCATATAAGATAAGGACTCATTTTTCTCATTCATTTACTGCATTCTGAATGAAAAAGGAAAGCAAAGTTGATAGTCTATTCAGTGCTTACCAACTTTGCTTTAAAAGAAAGATGTACTATGAAATGAGTATATAGATACAATGCATGTAAGCCTATCACTGCTTAGGATTTCATTAGAATTATAAATATTATAGTAAAAGTAGTATTTTTGTGATCTTTTTCCCAAAATCAATTTCCTAACAAAAAGTGTTGAAATATAATTTTTAAAATTTCCTTTTGATACCCCTTCTTTACATCAGCAGAACAGGTATATTATATCAACATGAGTAATACTTGAAGAGTAGATTTTTCTAACGTTGTATGGCCTGTATATCAACTTTAGAGTTTCTTAGAACTCACATTTATTAATAAATTCTGGATAGTTCATCAGGTGATAATTTTTGAAAAAAATCTCAGGGGATCAGTAATCTTTCTTATTACTTTTTTGATATCTCTATTATTATTTTTAATAGCTTATCAGTAACTTAAACACATGTAAGAGGAAATAAGGGATATAATCTAACCTAGAGTAATTTCTAAATTTAGTTATCTCATTTGCATTCAGCTCTCTATTTCTATCTCTTTAATTGAAGAAACAAGTAGGATCCTTGTGAAAAAGTAGAGCTTACTATTATTCCACCTAGTTATCCATTGGGGTTTAAACTATTATCATGAATGGTATAAAATTTTTTATTTGTCTCATTTTTCAAAATAAAAATCACTTTATAGTTTGCAGTTTTATTAGAAAGTACACTAAAATAATATATTTTACCAGTCAGTAAAGTGAATCTATGGCTATGTTCTTAGATATTTGATGAGTTACACTTCATGACAAAAACAAACTACATTTAGGAATCTTTTGTGGAGAGTGGCTGATTAAACATCTCTACCACATGTCACTCAGATCATCTTTGAGAATATCAAAAATTAATTATTCAGTCTGTATTTTAGAATGCATTTCAAAGGTTTTTAAATGGCAAAGAAAAATAGTGAAATTTACATGCAAAGGCTATTTTGTGAAATAACCCATGAAAAAATAACAAAAAGAACACAAAATGATAACCGCTCTACTAAGCAAATAGAAACAGACCTAGCTTCTGGAACAAATCTAGTTGGATCTGCCAAAGATAAAATAACAATTCAAAGAATTATAAAAACAATGGAACTGAGAAACAGCAATCAGAGGTACAAATCTTTATTCAGAAAGAATTCAGATTCTGCCAGGAAAGATAAATCAACACAAACATGCTCCCTCTCATAGCATTATTCAAATATGTCAGTCAATATATTTGAGTCGAGAAAAAAATATATTAAATGATTCATCTGGAAAAAAAAATGGCTTACCTAAATTCTACCTCAATAAAAGTTTGAGTTTCTCAGAATTATTCTGACTCTAAATCAGAAAAATGGGTTTATTCAAAATGCACAAGGTTTTTTTTAAGTTACATCTTTTTGTAGCCTTTTTGAAAGGGATCATGACCATAATACATTATAACATAACCACTACAATATATTTGGATAGTAACACTATTAGTGTTTTGTTCCTAATACATGTCAAAATCTAGACACTTGAAATGAATGAATGTGTACCAGAAGTGGAGGGTGGAAAGCAGAAAGCAATATTATCTGAAAACAGAAACATAAATTGCTCTTTGTGGTTGATTTCAAACAGCTGATAGTGAAACACTGAGAAAGATCAATGAAACCACAATGCATGAGAGTGTAACAACAGCTAGATTATAACAGGACAAATTCCTTTAAGGAAGCAAAATTTATGTAATGCATGAGATGCCACTGTCAAATGTTATACAAATTCAAATAGTGAATATGATTACTCTAAGAACTTGAAATATTGACCTCTGCCTATAAAACTGATGTTATCAAAAGAGAGTGCTTTATATTCAAATTAGTATAAAAGAAAAAAAATTTTAGATATTATTTTCATTATAAATGAAAAAGGTTTTATATTTTGATCTGATCCCTGTTTCTATTTGGTTAATTGAGAGAAATATTTGATGAGTAGTCTCTCTTTACCTTGAAAGTTGTGTCAGAAAAAACTTTTAGCTAGGATTGCATATAGCTGTGTTCCTCATTTGCAGCACTATTGCTATTTTGAGCTGTATTAATCTCTCTTGGGGTGTTGAGATGGGCTGACCTCAGGAGCGTCCCTGGCCTCTACCCACTAGATACTAGTAGTACTTCCACTCCAGCTGTGACAATGAAAAAAAATCTCCGGCCTTGTCAAATGACCCCAGTTTGTAGCATTGGTAAGTATTAAGGCTTGTTAAGTGTTAAGAATGCTGGAAAAATAAAAAATATACAAACAAATTTAGATTAACACATATTATAGATTGGAAAACATTGAATAAAGATATCAATATTGTCTTACCAAAATAATCATTTATTTGTTTTGATATTTTTATATAGAAAGAAGTAGAGTATCAAGGTGAAGTAAGATATGTAAATTAAATGAAAAAGACTGTAAAACAGAACAATGTTTAATATTATAGCATTACTGCATTTACTATTAATTGAAATGATTATAAATCCATAAATATGTTCAAATATAAGATAACATTTAATTTTGGAATTCTAGCAGTCTTCACATTGTGTCATATTTACAAGCTTTATTTATTTTTTCAGGAAATATGAAAAGTATTTCTATGAAAAACAAGGTCAAACAATCAAATTAAGGTTCTGCGTTTAATAACCTAGACTGCTGAAGTGTCAGTACTGCCCTACAATAAAGGGAAGAGTAAGAGACTCTCTTTCAAAAATTATATGGTCTGGCAGAGGTCGCATATGTTACTTTTTATGTTTAAAAAAATTACTGTAAAATTGCAATTGTAATTAGTGAAATGAGAGTTAACAAGTATAGGATTCAGGGAAATATAAACAGGTATATTTGGTGAGATCAATTTCACAATTGATCTGTGATTGAAAAATTATTTGAAATTTAGTGGTCACTGAAAGGGGAAAAGGAAGTGTTCAAGTTGAGAGAATAACAGGTGCAAAGACTTTGGAGTTGAAGAGCATAGTCTCTTTGAAGCTATTTCAGAAGGATACTATACCCCTTTGGAGTGTGTGAATGGCTTTGGAATGAGATGAAAAAAAGTGTTTCATAAATGATACTCCATCAAAGAACTTATAACCAATAAAAAGACCTGGGACTTGTTTAGAAGAACAATGAGAACTCCATAAGAGTTTTAAAAAGGCAAACATTATGTTCAAATTTCTAATTTAAAATTAAGTTACTGTATATTGAAAGAGAAGAACAAAAAGAAAAGCTGATGCTACCTGACTTCAAGACTTATTATGAAGCAATTGTAATCAAGGCAATGTGTTATTGGCATAAGAATAGACAAATAGATCAATGGAACAGAAATGAGAGTTCAGAAAAAAGACTGGACTGACCTTAAACAAAGAATCCAGTGAAATACAATAGAGCAAAGATGGTCTCTTCACAAATGGTGCTGTAAGAACTGGACATCCATATGCAAAAAAATGAATCTAGAAATAGACTTTATGCTCCTCACAAAAATTAACTCCAAATGAATTATAGACCTGAATATAAAACTTAAAAGTAAAAAACACCTAAAAAATAACATAGGAGAAAACTTACATGACTTTGGGTATGGTGATTCCTTTTTAGATACAATGCCAAAGATACAATCCATGAAAGAACTGATAAACTAGACCATTCAAATTAAAAACTTCTGTTCTATTAAAGACAATATCAAGAAAATGTGAAAGCCACAGACTGGGAGAAAATATTTGCAAAAGATACATCAAATAAAGAAATGTTTTTGCACACACACACACACACACACACACACACACACATACACACATTATGTATATATATATGTATATCTGTATAATATATATATTATGTATATATATATGTATATATATATATACGTGTGTGTGTATGTATGTGTGTATATATATGTGTATATATATATATGTATATATATGTATATATATACATATATATACATATATATATACATTCCTAAAATTTAACGATAAGAAATCAAGTAACCTGATTAAAAATGGACCATAGACCTTATAGAAACCCAACCAAAAGAGATCTACAGCTGGTTAAGAAGCATAAAAAGATGCTACATATCCTATGCCATCAGGAAAATATAACTTAAAACAATGAGATACCAATACATACTTATTAAAATGGCCAAAATCTAGAAGAGTGACATTATCAAATGCTGGTGAGAATGTGGAGCAGCAAGAACTCTCATACCCTGAGGATGGAAATGCAAAATGGGACAACCATTTTGGGGGACAATTTGGCAGTTTGATATAAAAGTAAACATACCCTTAGAAATATATTTCTAGTATTTATATCCCTTGGTATTTTCCTAAAGAAAGTTAAAACTTAGATGCCTACACGTAACCTACATATGGATGTTGACAGCAACTTCATTCATAATTGCCAAGACATTCACAAAGACCATTCACATTCTGCATGAAAAAATAGATTTGAACAAATTTCAGAAGAATAGAAATCATACAAAATATATTCTCAGACCATAATGAAATTAAATCAAAAATCAATAATAGAAAGATACCTGAAAAATTCCAAAACATTTAGAGAATAAACAACTCACTTATAAATAGCACATATTATTTAAAGAAGAACTCTTAAGAGAAATTAAAATAATAGTTTGAATTAAATATAAAAACAGAACTTAAAATTTGGGAGATGCAGAGGAGAGGGCAGTACTTAGAAGTAAATTATGGCATTTATTAGAATGCATATGCTAGAAAATATCTAAAATAAATAATCAACTCTTACTATAGAAAACTAGAGAAAAGAGGGCAATGTAAGCCTAAGTGGAAAAAATAAATAAGAATTAGAACAAAAATCATTAAAATCAAAACAGAAAAACACTAGAGAAAAATCAGTGTAATGAAAGCTAATGTTTTGAAAACATCAATAAAAGTGTATCATTTTTCTATCCTCCTTATTTAATCTGAAATATTGTGTAAAGCCATATAACATCTCACAGCATTAAATTAAGATGTTACTCTGTGTAAATATTTAAATCTGTATCCATTTAAGCATAGGGGTTACAGTAACCATATCATTCATCTCCTACATGACCATAATTTTTTTTTACTCTGACGACATTCATGTTGTTAATGTTGTGCTGATGTTATATTTTTCTTTCAATTTAAAAATAGATAATGCATTTAATATTAGGAAATAAAAATCCATTATGATTATAAGAAAATATTTTCTTGCTCAACACGAACTTTTTTTGTTTAATCTTTTGTTTCTTTGTTTTTTAAATCTTTATGGCCTATTATGTCAAATATCTGCAGATTTCAGGGAAGCTGCCTTTACTACTAAAAATATTTTAATAAATTTCATGATTTTTAAAAGTGAATAAAAAATTTAAGAAACTATATATGTAAAAGCATAATATCAAAAAGGTCATCTGGAGAATAAAAAAGTACTTATCTATGGTATCTAACATAACAAAGAAGGTTCAAATAATTAAATACCGTTTAAATCACTTCAATCTATTTAAAAAATGAGGACCTCTTATTTTCATTCTGCCTCATAAACTGAAATTTCTTATGAACTGTAGATACTTGTACATAAATATAAACTTCAGAAAAGCATGAATCTAATAGGATTACATTTGGACATTCCACAAAGTGTGAGAGTTCTCATTTACTCAATTTAAGTATAGAGAAAGATGAAGACTCTTCAAATTCGTGAAATGCATGAATTTTATGCACAAGAGATGAATCATGGAAATAGAGGGTTCACATCTCTTGCTTAGAACATACAATTAATATGAAATCAGATGTGAGGAAATTGTGGAGTAGAAAATGAGAGTTTTGAAGACACCAGAGTTTAATCTTGTGAGAAATGTAAAGACAAGAATTTAAGGGAGACTCGTCATTGCTGATTGACCAATAGTCACTGGAGGAGTCTCTAACTCTCAACTGATAGAAAGCAACAGTCGCATATACTCAAGCAGTATCTGTCAGACACATTCGGGATTAATAAAAAGTACACTCACACAACTGAATCTCAGCTACCTCCAGCCAGCAGCTTCAGTGCCTATTCCTGCAGGCATCACTGAGAGCCTAGGACCAGGTTTCTAGTTAACAGAGTGACTCTCTTTCTTTGCCCATTATTTTGTTTGCTTGTTTCTTCTATGGATTTTTTTTTTTTTACATTCTAGCTCTAGTTTCATCAAAAATTATTTTAATTATGTTTGTTATGTTGCCAACACCCTGAATAGGGCCTTAATAGAACAAAACCATTGCCTCAACTCAGTTTCCCATTCAACTGATTCTTCAGTTTATAGATTATCTTATTTTATTAATCTCAGATATATAAAATGCACTTAAATATATTACCTTATGAATCTGTAAGTAGAACAAAACAGCACAATTGTAAGACTATTGGTTTGAAATTCTTTAAAGGTGTATTTTGTTAGAGATTTGTTTTTATGATACTAATAAAAGTAAAACATGTCAAATAATCATCAGAAGAAAGAACAGATCATAAATCTTGACCAAAAGTGTTGAGATAAATAATTCATTTTTCCCTAAATGACTCCCATGTAGATTTTAGAAACAGAACATCTTCTATGATTGTTGCCCATTTTTCTAAGCAGGGAAACTCAGGTGTTTGTGCTTCTTAAACAAAAAATAAAGATTATAAGTAACTAAATAAATACTTTTTAAAACTGAAAAACCCGGTAACTATTGTTTTCTTTCATCCTTGTTCAACAAATATTCATCTGAGCAACTAACATTTAGTGTTATTGGTAAGTAATTCTAAAGTAACTTAATATGGGAAATATATCATTTATGATTTGTAACTGAAAGTGTTCATTTCTCTGATTCATATGATTATAATGACCTCAAAACTCATTCTCCACATAAGTTTGCTTTTAGTACTTCATGCTATATGTAGTAATTTTCTTTATTTATAAAATCATATATTCCACTTAAAAGTCTGGCAGACAAAGGAATTTGTATGCATATAATACAGATAAAACATCATAGATAGCTTATCAAGATGGTAAAATATTAAATAAAGTTATGAACATACCTTTTGTGTTGTGTGTGTGAAATAAGTGTACTCTTTAGTAACAGAGGATAAAGAGTTTGTGCTGTTTGAAGAAAAATATATGCATGCAGTGGTATTAGAGAGATGAGCAAGAAAATTATTGCTGAAGAAAAATGGTGAACAATCAAAAAGCTGTAACTATAAAATTATTTTTTCAGAGAAAAATATTTCATATATAGAGCTGTGAACTACCTTCATAATTAAATGCCTTTTAATTGTTTATACTAAACAGGTTATTTTTTGTAAAAAGTAGAGAAATTTAAGTTGCTGTTATTCCATATTTGTTAATACATCTTACACAATTTCAGTCTCTTACCCCCAAATATTCAAATGTATAATGATTGAGGAATTAAAAATGGTCTTGATTGAATAAAAAAGACTTTATAATCAAAATCCATGGAAATATTAAAGATAAATGCTAGGTCCACTCAGAATTTAATGTTCGTATCCGCTAGAAATAAGTACACATGGAATATTTAACATGTGTGAGACACTCTTCAAAGGAGTTTATAAATAACATCTCATTTAATTCTCTCAAAAATGCTTTTATTTCACTAATATCTCAGTTTTGCAGAGCAGCTAAGCATTTTACTAGAGGTCACCTAGTTAGTAGATAGTGAATTCTAAGTCTGAACCCAGGCAATGGATCAAGAGTTTAGTTCTTAACAAGTAATGCTGCTTCTCAAAAGAAGTTATACTATAGTGCTTTCTTAAAGACATTAAACATTTGAAAACCCATATCTGAAAACATATTTGCAAATCTGATGTTCATAGCAGCATTATTCACAGTGGCCAGGACATGGAAACAAATAAAGTGTCCTACAATAGATAATTGGCTAAAGAAGTTGTGGTACATATATACAATGGACTATTATTCAGCCATAAGAAGAGATGAGATATTGCCATTTGTGAAAACATGGATGGACCTCGAGATAATCATAGTAAATGAAATAAGCCAGATATAAAAAGCTGAAAATCACATATCACTTATATGTAGGGTATAAACCTAAAAGCAAAAAATAAACAGAACAAACAAACAGAAACTCATGGACATGAACAATGGATTAGTGGTTACCAAAAGGTAGAAAATGGGGGAAAAGGAGAGGTAGATGGGGTAAAGGGAGTCAAACAAAGGAGGGTAAGGGGGAGGGTAAAGTGGATAAAGGGGATCAAATATGTGGTAGCTGAAGGAAACTGGACTTTGAGTGATAAACACACAATAGAATATACAGATGTAAAATTATAATATACACCTGATAATTATATAATTGTATTATCCAATGTTACCCTAATAAACATAATTTTAAAAAATAATAACAAAAAATAAAAATCTAAAATCAAGGACATTAAAGTCCAAAATTAGATTATTTTACCCTTTTGAGGTAAAGCTGAACTTCTAAATTCTTAAATCATATTCAAGTCCAAAAAAGAATCATTCTTTCCAATTTCATTTTCTGGTCAAGGTAAAGTTGATAGGAGAGGGAGGTGTAAATACTAAATTTTATAGCAATTGAATTGGTCAACAATCAAGTCTCTGATATACTTTACAGAAACCAAAAATTAGAAAAAGAAAGATCACCATTATGTTCTTCTAACACTTTTAAGATTTAGAAAAGTGGCCTACTGCTCAACTTTCTCTATTCTTGTATCTTTCTTTATAAGTTCTATCATATGTAAATTAGATCAATGTAATGTGGTCATCTATAGTATATTGAGCATTAGACTTCTTTAAGAATTTTTTTAATGCATCTTGACTAGGACATGCTAGCCACACTTTGCCTCAGTATCTTTGCACTGACTGTTGCTTCTGCCTGATGCTCAAATTTGGATCAACCCCTTTCTTCTTAATGAAGCTTCCATGATCTCCCTATATGAATACAGCTATCTCTTCTTCCTAAGATTTCAGACCTAATTACTCAGATTTTTTTTTAATACTGGTTTATAAGATACTCAATTTATTATGTCTAAGGTTTACTATCTGTTTCTTCTACTGGAATATGAGTGTCATAAGGAAAGACATCATGTCTTTTCTCTGATGTAGAACAAATGCCAGATCTGTGACCAAAAAAGTACTAAAATTGAATAAATGTATTCTCATTAATAGTTACATATTTTCTACAAATTTTGGTCAGAAATATGAATATTAGTAAAATTAGCAAAAATTAAAATTGTTTTTCAAATATTTTAATTGTAGTTATACTACAAGACTCCAAGATATTTACATTTTTGGTTTTCATAGGTATTGAAAAATTACCCTTCAAACAGTTTGTACCAGTTTATAGTTCCCCTAATTGGTGTTGGTACTTCAATGTTTTCTTTATAGGTGATCATTATATTTTCATATCTGCAATGAGATAGGTAAAACATTTCCATTTATTCATTCTTTTAGTTTTAACTTTCATTTATTTTTTTCAACCAAAATTCTTTTAACTTTGATTAAGCATCCTGATATGTGCCAAGTGGTGTCATACATGCTAGAGAATAACATTTACTTGTCAAATAATGCCTTTATACCCATGAATTTTCTAATGAACAAGATTAAGAGAAATTAAACAACACAATATCTAAACTAAGTAGAAATATATCAGGAAGATGGCTGTGATAGCAATGATTGGGTAGCTATTTTCCTTAAATGGTCAGGAAATCTTTTTTTAATCGATAAGTTGAAAATGCAATGACAAGAAGGAGCTACCCAAGCAGAGAGGGGGTGGGATGGCAGGAAAGAGCACTTGAACAGTGGGGTAGTGGCGGGTAGAGGGGGAGACAGGTAAAACGAGGTAACAGGAAACAATAAGTTTGGCATGTTTGAGGAAGTTAAATATCAAGTTAAACAACAGCGAGTTAAGTAATGACTGGAATAAAATGAGCTTGGGAGAGTTTATAAAGGGGGAGAAATATGGGATCTGAAAATCATATGCCTGTTGGAGAGTAGAGAGTGACTGAACAGGAGAGGAGAGAAAAGAACACAATGTTTTAAAAGGTTTTTTTCATTTGTTAAATAGCTAGATATTCCAAAGCTGAGTATTCAAATACCTTTTTCAAACCATTTATTCAAAACCATATTCAACAAATAAATATGCTATGTAAATTTTAGAACTAGTTTTACTATTTTGTTCAAGCTTTTAAAATGACCAAAGCTTTCAAATTTAGTATCAACAGAGTTTAATGTACTGTTTCATTTATTATACTTATTATATATATTAGAAGCAATTAGATATTATAAAAAAATAGGCCTCTGATAAATCATACTGATTGTCTAGTTGGCTTTGAGTGATCCTAATGATTAACCAATTTAGACAGAATTTACATATATAGCACTTCAATGTATATTGTATTCTGCAAATATTTAACTAGTTTCAGTATGAAAAAAAAAATCCTTTAAAATCTATTTATTTCTGCTTACTTTTTATGACAGCAACATTTTTTGCCCATGGGAAAATATGGCTCTTGTTAAAATACTATATCAGTTAAAAATGCATTATTTTCACTTGCTTGGAAAAAATAGTTAAATTCAGTGTTATGCCACCAAAGGAAGAATGAGATCAGTGAACCAAAAGCAGGAAACATTGGTGTGTTAAGTAATTATTTAACTTTTTAAAAATATTTTGCTTTTGGAGAGAAATGATTTGTGCTCAGCTGAAATATTGTAGTAGAGAGGAGACATATTCCAGAACCCTTTTGCTACTAATTCACTCACTGTGTAGTTTTAAACACTTCATAGACTATACTCTCTCACTGAGTTATTAAATAATATAAAGGTTTTAAAACGCTTTGATCACTTAGAAAGAAAGGTACTATATAATCTAAGAAGCTGCATGGTATGTTATTACTGATATTACTATCAATTTTATATAAAATTCTTGTATTCTCATAGCTTACTTAAATGATAGTAAAATTTTGGCTTACATCAGAAGACCAGACCCAGGATTCTCAGTGGTGGTGTGCAAACTTCTCTACCTTTCTTAACATGCATCAAAAGCAAGGCCCATATGCTCAGAGTTACTTCATAATACTTTTTACTTCTATCACCACGAGCCAGAATTGAACCTCAGATGTAGAAAATTTTTACCAGTAAAATAACTACGATTTGGTGAAACCGTATTATGTAACCATGGTCACTTAACTAGGATAGGGCAAGGCTGAATTGAAATATCAGGGTCTTATTCTTAGGAATAAAGTTAACAAAATGTCTGCAAATGTGTTTTGGGACTATGAGAATGATTTCACAATATATAATACTTTAATTACTCATAGTCAAAGATGCTGTTTAATTACATATTTAAGCCAAAAATATACGTGATATTTGGTTTCCTATGTTTCTATATATATTTTTTCATTATAATGTTATAAACTACCAAAAGGGTCCTTAAAACTTCAATAATTATCATTTACTTTATTTGAAAATTATTATTTTTAATACAACTATACTAATAAAATCATCTTTGTGATAGTTACTTTTAAGTAAAAGTAACAATAATTTTTTTTAAAAAATCGGTGTTATTATAAAACATTGTTTTAAAATTATTTTGCTCTTTTGGAAACTTCACATTTTAAATATTAAAATTTTTAAAAACATGTTTATTCATTAACTTTTAGACAGTATTCCAGCACTAATATTTTAACCTAGTAAGACAATTATACTATATGTATAGTAAAATTAGTGGTATAAATAGTTCCACAATTTCATAATTTCAAAACTTAGACTTTTAAATTTTTACTTATGTGTCAGCTCAAAAAATTTTATATATTTTATTTTGCAATGTAGATCTCAAGGAAGCAAAAATTCATAATTTATATCAAAGGCAAGTAAATGTCTTTAAATTTATACAACAGCTCTTTTAGTTATATAGTTTATTAGGCATTGACTTTCCGACTAATTGGAACTTCAAGACTGACATGTCTTATGCACAAGTTCTGACTTTGTGAAGACTAAAATGTAAGAAATAGTTTTTTACTTCAAGTTTTAAAAATGACAGTCTAAAGATAAAAGCGAGTGATCTCAGTGATGTGAAAGAAGTATGTGCTTATAGAGAATTTATGGTGTGTAATACAAATGGTGAATGTGGTAGCTTTTCAGTTTAGACCACTGTGTAGCTCCAGCTCAGATGATTCAGTTTTAGGACTTCTGTCTTTTATGAGATAGAAAAAAAAAAAAGGTGATTTTGGCTTCCTTATACTCCATACAAACACATTTTTTATTTGTTATCAATTGCTACAGATAATAGTACCTTTTTTTTTAAATTCTGCTATATTTCATGCCATCTCTTTCATTGTATTTCAACAAAAAATATAAAAATGTCTATGACAGATAATTATACTGGAGAAAATATCCAACATAGTTATTATCTATGTTCCACTAGTCAGTGAGACAAACACAAAAACTTTAAATTTCAAGCTGTGACACTGTAATGTTAGCTTACTGAGCAGTATAGCTTTTCAGAATGCTCTAATTTTAAAATCCAACTATAACCACAAATGTCTAATGTCTATGGAATTATTTTTTATTAACTAAGATTCTTTAATTACATGCAAAGTAAACTAATTGGTTTACTAAGATTTCAGAGAATCAGCAAGAAACCAGGAGAAAATATATTTCAGTAAGTGAGGACAAAGAAAGCTTTGGAAAGCTAGTGATAAAAATAATGGCTAATATTATGTGCCTTTATATGTGAGCTATTCATTTAGGTGAACAGGTACTTACAGGTATAGCTACGTGATGTTCAAATAAGCCCTCTGAAGTAGTTAGTATACTAATTTGAACTCATATCCTCTACAATTGCCTTTTCCTTATGAGTAAGATATGCAAATATTGGCAATATACAACATTGCTAAGGCCACTAATTCTAACAATATACAACCAGGAACTGGGTATAAATACTAGATGGATTTGAGGTCTGATAGACTTAACATGAAGTTTGCCATTGTTGTATCTCAAACACCTGGAAAAAATTAATTTATTAATAGCACAACTAGTCAACTTTTTTTTTTAGACTTTAAAGGTTACAAATGATTTTCGTAACAAATCTGGAAGACAGATAGAAGGGCCTTCCCTTGATCAAATATGGGACAGTTGAGCATAATAGATTAATCTTATTGAATACAATTGGTTAATGCAAGAATAAATATAAATGCTAAAACTAGGTTAATAAAAGTGGACCTTTTACATTATCTCAAAAAATCTCCTATAGAATAATTATTAATTACAAAGAGATAATAGCTAATGTTCCAGTAGAGAAAACTGGCAGCCACCACCATAATCTGGCTCACAATGTTTACATTACCAGTAATTGAACACATAGAAATTGTATAGCACATGATAAAATGTAGTTAAAATACAATAAGTAAACTAGGATCATGTCTGTGATATTTTTGAAAAACAAAAACAATACAAAACAAAAAAACAGTTAGCCTAGATTTATTTATGGGGAAGCATCAGACAAATTCAAACTGATAAACATTCTACAACCTTGCAATTTCTGTAAGGTTAAAATCATATTAAGTAAAAGTAAAACAAATTCCTGGGACTAGAATAAATAAATCAGAATCTCTAGAAATGGTTCCAGAAAGTTATATTTCTATAATCTCCCCTAGCTGATGTTCATTTGCAGCCAGTTTGAAAACTGCAGATCTACATAAGGTGGAGAATAGCCATCGGCAGGATCAAGTGTTGTGTGGTGGGGTACATGACCAACACACACACACACACACACACACACACACACACACACACAAATCATTAAGTCTATCATACCTAGCTTCAGGACTTATTACATTAAATGCAGAGTCACATGAAGTATATCCATTTGAGACATCATAGAAAACTAAAATCAGATTTTCATAGTCAAGTACCCTAAAACTTCATTACCAGAACTATCCCCTGGAAGTAGAATGATAAAAATGTTAAGAGTTTTATTTTGTTCATGCTCTTTGGGACATGCTAGGGTATGATTTTAGTTACCTATCTTGTAAATGTGAGGGAAATAGATTTTTGTGGCATGGAGAGCCAAAGGTGTTCAATCCACTGAGAAATAGCTTCTGAAGACAGAGGAAGGTCATTTAAAACCTTCCTTTGGGCATTAATATTTGAGAAACTTCCAGATTCCTGCAATGATCAGGAACTTAGTCTTCCCTAAAGTATGCCCTAAGGTTCACATAAGTGAGCAAAGAGGTTATGAATTCAACTGACAGTCACAATCTGTAGAATCAAATTTATTTTGTTTTCAGTACCCAAACATGAACCTACATGAATAAGATATAATCAGGACCATGATAGATTGCCTGAGAATTTCATTTGTGCACTCTGAAGCATCATATAAATATAATATTTAGGTAAAAGATTTTGTTATAGAAATATCACGGGCCTATAGTAGATGTAGAATATAAAGCAGAGTTAGATTTCAAGGGCATTGGCCCTGAGACTATTGTCTACAGACTTTCATTTTCTTTTGCTCTGATTTTCTCGCTTCTTGTTGAAACTGGTTTCTCAGCTCCATTACAGATTAGCATGCTCACAGTACAGTCTGTGAATTCTTAGCTCTAGTAGTCCAAGATCTGACTATATTTTTTCCTTCATTCAAAATCCCATGGGAATCTGACTTGCTACCAGTTATCCAATCCTAGGTCAAGAGGAACAACTAATTTGATCCAATTTTATAGCCCACATTTACAACTATATAGATCAAATTTGTTTGAGATAAAAAATTAAGTATTTAAATTTGTCACTCCCTTTAGAGTATGGCCTATAATCAAATACAGCCATTTAATATGATTTTAGTTATAGTATTTTATTCTGTTTACCTGCTTTGCCAAAAGATTTGTCCTCTGTTTCCATGTGTCCTCAGATGCTAATTTAGTTATTTCCTCACAGTTTTCTGTAGGTCTCATCCTGCAATATGATTGCCTTCCTCCTCTTCTTAATGAAGTAACTAACTCTAAATACTATTTTTCTTTGAGCATTCATAGCCTTCAAGCCATTTAAGTAGCATTTTTTTAAATCAGATAATAGCTTTAGTTAAGAATTAAAAGAAGAAACCTGGATATTGGTTAAGAAATATAAAATTTATTATAAGCATATTAGGAGCTAATATAAATAAAGTTTGGAATTGGAGCAGAACAGAGGAAGTTCTGGAATGCTTCTCAAGCTAAACTCCTGGGACAGTTTTAATAACAGCTGTAATAGAGCATTTCTGCTGGAATAAATGAATATTTACTACTTCTCATCTTGCACTGTTTGTTTAAGATACTGGGTCTGAGGAGAGGTCGTCTGACTGGTAGAGTTTAGCATATGTTTCTACTCCATGGCTGCTTTGGCAGGATCAGTAAAGAGTGCCAAAGAGCTTCCAGAAAACCCATAAGCTTCTGCAGAGGAATGATTAGGCACTGGGATATAATATCCCACTAAAAATACACAGTGGAATAGTTTCATAAAAAACAAGACTACTGGTAGGAAGGACAGATTAATGCTGAAGACAGAGGTAAAGCAAAACTCTGAAGTAAACTATAAAAATGTTGTTAAAAAATGTAATAAGGAGGATATGGTTACCTTGAAAATAAGCTAAGATATCGACTCCTAGGACTCCTTGGTTTCAATGGTGTCACATTCTGAGGCACTGGATTTTAAGTCTTCAAAATATTAATTTTGGGGGGGAAAGAATTCAGCCTGTAATGCCATTAAAGGCCCAAGTAGTATTGGTGAAATCATGTCATTTTGAGGGATACTCATAGGAATTAAGATTGTAATGAGTACATATAAAAAAAATTTTTTTTAATTTTTATTTGTTTATTTATTTGCGGGGGAGGGGAGCGGTGAGTAGAATAGGGTTTAGATTTAGAGAACTCCATGAAAGATAACAGTGATCAGCTGAAAGATTTTGCTTGGGTCTTGAAAATTGAAAGTTATGTTTTGGACTCTCCATTCAACTGTTTGCACCTTTTCAAAATGCAGACTAAACCATAAGTAACCTCTGAGAGACAAAAAAGTAGGTGTCTCTGGATCAAAGTTAATCTCTCAAGATTTAAAAAAAGAAATGAAAAAGATGGAGACTCACACTTGGTTTTACAAGTGACCAACAGCAAAGTTGTCCAAATGGAGATTAGTCTAGTGAGAATAGCAAACTCAATGGTCTAGGAGAAAAATTCAAAAGGCTTATAAAATCTATTTCTATATTCTACCTCTCTAATTTCCTATGTGTGACAACCGCATTTAGACAGCACAGCACAAAATAGAAGAACAAAAGAGAGTAAAAAGAAAGAGAAGAAACGTCCTGCTCCCATTGAGGATGCCAAAACAAATGGGAACCAACACAAAATCCAGGTAGACAGAAAAAATAAGGAACCCAATACAAACAGAGTGAAATTCAAAACCAATGCTGAATTATCACATAAATGAAGACTCAGCAAGCTGTGAGAAGCAGGTCAAAGAGTGACTTTATATGTATCATATGTGGTTGAAGACTGAGTCCATGGAACTAGATATCTTCGTGGGACTCCAGGAAAACTATGGAGATAAACAACTACCCAACAAACAGTGTCTTTATTTAGAGCTTACTATAGCAAGAGAATGAGCTTTACTTGCATTGGGCAAAAGCTTTGAAAATAGGTAGGAGAGTGAGAAACAGTCACAGTGAAAAAAAGGGAAAACCTCAGGTACACCATGCTAAAAGTGTTGGCATAGGGAAGCTGGAAACTGGCTAAGTAAAAGTTGAGCATCCTATGTGACTGGTTTGTGGAGCAACTGGTTTTGTTGTTTGGTCCTGAGTTGTAAGTACAAGTAAAAGTAGGAAAGCCTACAGTCCTTAATCGAGGCCTAGCCATATTTGAGTGATTACTGTAGAGGTAGTATTTGGCCCTTGAACTGATTTCTGCAGAGTTGCAGAGTTTCTGGTTAACTTCTTCAGTTAGCTCCTCAAGACTTGGTAGGTAAGAGTTCTATTTCCATATGTGCTCTGGCCATTGCCTGTTGGCCTTTCTTTTGTATATTCAGTCTCTCATATATCATACAAAATATATACTATATAAATACATAATTCAAGCTTCTACTTATCTATTTTTCTATCTATCTATCATCTATCTATCTATCTATCTATCTATCTATCTATCTACCTATCATCTATCATATCTATCTGTCCATCTGTCCAGCCATCCATCTATCTATCTGTCCATCCAGACACATATACACACTATCCTCAATTCAACTGCATGAGAGGGATCAATATAAGTGAAAAAAATATATATATAACTAAGTTGTGAAGAATATTCATGAAAAATTTTACAAGAATTTTTGAAGATATTTTTAAGCCTTTGCTTAAACATTCAAAAAAAAAAAAGTGTGCAATCTAGGTAAAGAGAGGAAGGGATAGGATATTTCCTAGTAGAATAAGGATACATGAGCAAAGACATCCAAATGGGTAAATAAAATTGTATGCCAAGAAATAACATCAATGAAATCTGTTAAAATATAAAGAGAATGGATGAGTGGGCAACATCTACACTCTGGATTATCTGATTAAGAATCTTATACTTTGATCTTCATATCATGAAAAGCTATTGAAGCTTTTAAGGGAATACTGACTTAATCAGAACTTTTAAATAAAATGCCTAGAGGACATTGGAGGATGGATTTCACTGGGCCAATCTACAACCAGAGAAAGCTGTTTTTAAGTTAGTATAAGGACACTCAAGTGATAAGTGTCTGATATGTAGCAGTAAAAAGTAATAGAGATGAGAATAGGAAGCAGAATCATGAATCAATTAAGAAATAAAAACAAAAAGTCTTTGTTATTCAGAATGGAGAGAAAGAGGGAGTAGTTAAGTTATACTTGATGGCTCCAAGGTCAAATTACTGACACTGATAGAGAATTCAGGACAATGTATTAACTAAAGATGATATTTAATGTTAAATAGTTTGAGCTTGCCTTTTCTGTGAGAAAGCCAGGAAAATATTTTCAGTAAATATTTTGATACAATTTCAAGTTAAAGAAAGATGCAAGGGATGTTATGAGTTTTCAGGAGAAAGCAGGCACAATTATAAACTTAATGAGAGTAGAAAATGACAGTAGGTATCCCTGCATCTGTTTATATAAAATCATTTCTCTACCCTAAAATAGCACTTACCAACCACAGCTCTAGATTTTCAGGAGGTTATTTGGGTGCCTGGTTTATATATTCCTGTTGGCTTTCTGACAGGAGGTAATTTAACATCATATTTACCATTCTAATTTCAGTGACTAGCACAACCTTAGAATGCTTTAATAACTTAATTTTTAAAAATAAATCGATAAAAAAATGAATGAAAATATAATCTTGAGGCAAGCACAAATTTAAAGAATATAAGAAGAAAGAGGGTCACATAACAATGTCCATAAAAGAATGGAGGAGAAAATGAGAGGAAACATGCAAGTGTGATATGGAAGGGAATGGAAGAGGGAATTTAAAGAGGTAAGTAAAAAACTCTGCAGTTTAAATGGGACAGCAAGCCTTGGTAAATAAGGACTAAAATCAATTGGCTTTGGCAACAGATTCTTTGCAGATAGTTGTCAGAATTATTTCTATAGAGTAAGAAAAGCAACGTTAGAATGCAGTGGATGGAGATGAACAATAAATATAAGAGAAAATTATGACAGATTGTAGTCTACTATTTTAAGAATGTAAGCGAAAAAGTACAGAAAATACAGAATTGTTAGAGAGAGTGGAATAAAATAATATTGTTGTATTTTGATTGCAATATTGAACCTGGGAAATTTGCACATGTTTTTATGTTAGAAAGTGAAAGTAGAGCGAAAAAGAGATAGAAGATGCAAAAGGGAAAAAACGATAAAAGAAATAACAAGTGAGGACAATTCCGTGTTGAGAATAAAGGTCTTTCGTAAAGAAAGTGAAACAAACTATTGACAGGTCCTTAGGAAGAGATTTGGAGAGGGGCAGTAGAAGTGAAAAGAAATTTTACCTGATCATTTTTATTATCTTTATGACCAGGATTTGATCTCATGCCTTCTGGTTTCAAATTCATATTAAATCTCAGCATAAAACTAAAAATACCCAAATATTTGGGGACTATACCAGAATTAGAAAATAAGACAAAACCAATTTTTCCCACAAATAAGGTATCTATGGAAGGTTTTTGTTTTGTTTTGTTTTTGATGATGATCACATCAAATTCTTCTATCTCCAGTGCTCTTATTATAATTTGATATTGATACTCGTCCCATTGAGAAATGGAATCTATGTTTCCTGCTCTTGTGTCTGCATGAAAATGTAACTACTCTTGAAGAAACTTCTGAGTGATATAGCTGCCACATGGTTTCTCTGTAACACTCATCCTTGGAACCCAGGTACCAACCTGCCTTAAAAAAAAAAATTATTCAAAGAGGTCATGGATAGAGTTTTGGGCTCGAAATTCTGGCTTCTCTCTCCCTAACCAACAACCAGATCCATTTAGTGAGCCACATGAATGAGCCATTTTGGTGGTAGATGATCTCTGTCAAGTTTCCCCAATATTCCTACATAAAGCAAAGATGAATCTTTCCTTTTAATTCCTGCCTACATTGCAGATACATGAACTAAATAAATGGCTGTTACTGTTTTAAGCTATTACAATGCAGATTGGTGTGGTATGTAGCAATAATTACTTAGAGCAATAGCATTATATATATTCTATTAAACAATACCATGCAGGCAAAGCCAACAAGCCCAAGACCCATGAAAGAGTAGAAGCAGAACCTTGACCATCCTTCTTTTAAAAAATATTTAATTTACATTCTCTGACCTATGACAAGTTAGCTAAAGGACATTATTTTTAAAAAATCTATTTAAAAGTTATTAATTTATCTATAATTTTTCCCAAAATTGTCCTTAATAAAATATTTTAGCAAACATAAATTACTGTTCAGAAATGACTTAGACAAGTAGGCAGAGTTAGGATTTACACTTGAGAACCAATAAAATATATAATTTATTCTTCTCTGTTATTTATATTTCTATATAGACAACTTGGCAGGTATCCTTTGAGATGTAATAATTAAATTATTTAAGCACATTGTAATAAATTAAATAGTTCTTAAAAATATTTTGTCGCTATTTCAACAATATATATCTATAAGAATTCTCTTCTTTGATACTATCCTAATTACTTGACAATGAAGATTCGCAGTGATAAACAGGGTCTGTGAAAGTTGCTTAGCACTGTATTAAACAGAGATTTCCTTAGATCATATAATATTATATAAGCGAAGAATTTATTTCACTGTTAAAGTCTAAAGAACAAAGAAAATATTCACATAAAATAATTCAAGGTCAAGAATAAAATAATAAGTAGGTGATAACATTTTTTTCATAATAATGGTTTTTTAATCTTTGGAAATTTTTTTTCCTAACACTTATTATCTTGCTGGTACTACTTATAATTCATAAAATATGTTGAACAAAAAGAGAATAAAAATATGTTTCAATGATTAGTATAATTTTAAAAATGCAGTCTGTGGTCTTAACATTAATACTTAGACTCAGAAATTGAAAGATAATATCAGTATGATAATTCAAGCTTTTATATTAGATGAGAACTAAGAAATTTTTAAAAGTAAAAAGAAATGGTACCTTTTTATCATGTATATGTAAAGGGGTCTGAAAACTAAAAAGTATAATATGAGGTTTTCTAATGCTTATAGATATTAGAAAATCTAGATGAGAAAATCTAGATCATACGATAAAAACTTTTTATCTAAGAAGGAACAAAAGAAAAATATGATTATGACTTAAGTTCACTGAACAGCAGATGGAGTTATTAGTGAAGAATGAAGATAAAAGTTAGGAAATAAAGAGACAAAGTTAGTGGGGTTAACAATCTGAGAAAACATCAAAGAATCAAAACTAAAAAGGAAGATGTGTCTATTCAAAAAGTGAATCAATTACTCAGATATGGGTAAGGCCAGTACTGTGGGTGTTTTGAAATCAAAGTAGTTTCATTTAAACACCTAAAAATGGAGAAAAAAACCATATGGGAAAAATGTAAAGACCTGAGCAGAATGGAAATATCATAACTGATTTATCGGCCTTTAGATATTTAAACAAAGACATATAGAGTAGTTTTAACACACTCTAACAAGGTCTTATAAGCCATTTCAAAAAGGAATTATACCTTTGAAATGTGACCTTTTATTCTGATTCCCTTTAGTTAATGGTTAATTTGTATAAAGAAATACCAAGAGAAAATGTCTGCTTCTTCTATATCATATATAGAAAGAATTTTAGAAATTACTTATAGCATATGAGAGAAAAAGTAAAAGAGATATTTTACTGTGTATTACATTTATAAAAGTAAGATCATTTTTAATAATAAGGCTAGGAGTAAAATTAATTTCTTATAGTAATACATCAAAACAACAAAATAAGCATTTTAAATGTGATCACATTAATCTATTAATTTAATGAATAATCTGTAAACATATGAGAATGTCCACCAGCTACTTTAAAATTTATCTAAATTTACTATACTGTTCATAAAGTAGATCTCTGGAACAAATTTCAGATAAGAAAGTATTTCCTTAAAGTAGGAAACAGTTGTCTCAAACAGATTTCACAAGGGTTTGTTTTATGTAGAATATCATGTATTTTCAATAAATTGTAACTGCATTGAAACCTCAGTTACAAAATGAAGAGAGATTGAATGTAAATTTTCTAACTGGAATTGAGACTGACAATTGGTGCATTTTATAAAATAATTGCTTATTGAGAATTCAATTAAGAACAAAGTTTGATATGTTGTGGCATTAAATTCAAATTGTTGGTAAGGATTCTAATGAAATAAGAAAGATGCTGATTCTTACAAATATTCTTATAATTATTTTTACATTATGATTTTTCTTACAAGTATTGTACAGTAGTCCCTCTTATCCACAGGGGATACGGTACAAGACCCCCAGTGGATACCTGAAACTGTAAGTAGTACCAAACTCTATATATTCTGTTTTTTTTTTCCCCTCATACATACATACATTTGTTTTCACATAAAGAAAGCATTTTATAGCTTCTCTTTAGCATATCTGAATTCCCAGCATCACTACTCTTGGGCTTTGAGGCCATTATTAAGTTAAATAAAGGTTACTTGAGCACAAGCACTGAGACACTGAGACTGTTGATCTGATAATATAGACAGTTACTAAGTAACTAACAGGTCAGGTGGGTAGCATATACAGGGGAAGTGCTGGAGAAAGGAATAATTCAAGTCCCAGGCTAGAGGAAGTGAGATGGACATACTATAATTATGTTTTGTAGAAAAGAGTCAAATGTAAGAATTTTTATAGGAATGAGTTAATTTCCTTTTATTTCTCATTAACTATTTATATATATAAATGAATTAAGTAACGATAATCATTTAACTAAATAAATGATAGACCTCTTGAGATTAAGCTATATATAAATACTAGAGAATCTCTGTATCTCACAATCAAGGGGAAAATTCTCCAAGACTATTTCTATATTCTCTTACCCAGGTATTATTTTTCCTCTTTGGTAAGAAAAATTTAGAGGATTGAAGGTAGCTAATTGCCCTATCCTCCGGTAGATAAGGCTTTGTTAAAGAAGTTATATTTGTAAAGCAGGCCTTCATTACTGAGTACATTCTGGACATGTTTCAAAATGGTTGCTTTTCCCTTCCTCATGCCAGAAACACCTGTGGATTTTTTTTTTGCGGGGGTGGGGGCGGATTTTTAACCTAGAAGACAAAAGAAAGACTGCATGCCCAGGAATTTCTCACTCTCAAACTCATCCACCCTCACATCCGGCAATTTATAAAAAATTATCACCTAAGTGTTTCTACCAGTAAATGACTCATAGAACTTTTCTCCTACTGCAAATCTTTGTTTTAACTCTCTCTCCATAATTTGAAGGAGCAGTTTGCTGTGTGATATGTGATAAATCAAAGGAAAATAATTGATTTTGTTTGTTTAGCTTTTTTTTTTGATGAAAGATGAGACTGATGACCTAGAAGCTTTTTACATATCAAAGCTGAAACCATAACTCTCTACACTAAATTTTATATGCTATTTTTAAAATATAACTTTACAAAAAGCATATGTGTGTGTGTGTATGTGTAGATAGATACATACATAGATAGATATATAAAATTATTATTTTTAAAAATGTTGTGCTACTAAATCACCTTCCAGTTTTTTTTATGATACAAGGACCCTCTCAACCACCTCAATATATTTTCAAAAAAATGTATAATTTTTCTACTAATAAATATATCATTTGTATAGCTAATTGTTTCTACATAGGAGTTTACTAAAATTTCTTGAAACAAAACCTTTTGATTTTACAAACAGAATTGAAGAAATAAGAGAAAAATGAAAGTGCACTAATTATTTCAAAATTGTAATATTATTTATGTGATTTAAATTTTATAATGACTTAATCTAGCCCCATATGATGTCTTGAGTTGCCAAGAATGAAAGTATAAACATGACATTAGAAAGGATGGTAAAAATGGAATATTTCAGTTCCTTTCTTCTGTAGATGTCTTCTCATTCTCCCAGAAACATGTATGTGACTTCCACAGTAAAGAGAAAAAAGCGTAGGAAATTTTGAGGAATGCCAGAATTAAACATAAAAATATTTAACTTTCAAAAGAAAATTAAGTGTATTCTAAACATTGTTTTTAAGATTCTATTTCTATATATAAATTGTTATTTATTATAGTCTGTCATAATAAAAGTTGGAACTAAATACGATTTATATATAAATTTGGGACATTTAAAAATGTCTATATTTTTTAAAGACTTTTTAATTTTGAACTAATTATTTAATCTGTTTAATTGTTTCCCATACCACACAATTGCAAGTAGAGCATCATTTACATGATTGAAATGAATTCCAGTATTGACTCTTCAGAAATAATTCAAAGGGAAATGAAAAATAAGTGAAAGTAGTTTAAAGCTGAGAGAATATAAAAAAAAATTTCTGAATTCTGACCATTTAGAGAAAATATAAATAAAAACAAAATGCTACTAATGACAAAGTAAAATTGCACTGGACAAAGTTAAACATGTAAGGAAGACTATTCAAGGAAATTGCAATGGGGAGAGAGACTAGAATACAGTCTGAACTCCACTGAGACAAAGCATGGGACATTTTTTAAGAGCTGGAGTGGTAGAAAATAGACCATCTCAGTTTGTTAATAGTTCTTACTTAAAAGGAAGAATAAACTTTCTTGCATTTTCATGACAGAAAGTAGTTGTGCATCTTCATGCAATTTGAAGCTATACTCCTATTCACCTACAGATACTGGAAGATAGGAGCACTAGCTTTTTGAAAGATTATATTTCAAAGGGATGGCTCCCAGGTCCTTGAGATAGATAGTCCTGGGTTACAAAACTGGCAAGAGGTTTTTAATTTTTTTTTTCTCAAAGAGGCACAAAAACAATTTGCAATTATAAGTTTTCTAAGAAAATGCTCTAAGAAAAGAGAGGAGAGGGGCTTATGTGGTTAAGTTATCTATGGTAAGAGGGAGATTGGGGGCCTAGAAGTTGGAGGAAGCTTGTCTAAAATGTTGTCAAGATGAAAGAAATGGCAAGGATATGATGCTTATTTAAAAGGAATAAACTTAACTTGTGCATTCCTGTACTATCTTAAATTTTTATACGGAAAATACTTTCATATATTCACACACATGCATCCACTCTTTCTAAAAAATTTAAATAAATTTCAAATGTTTAGTTCTCTAATTAAAATGACAGAAAAAACTAAAGCGAGTTTTTTATGTATTTCAAACTATATTTGCACATATGTATTTCAAACTATATACACACATAAAGGTACATGTGTTTATATAACATATCTGAAAAAAATATATTATTTGACTTAAGTAAATATAAAACCATTTTTATAAACATATATAGAATCAGACATTTTTATAACCTTAGGCATACTATATAATTTATATATATATATATATATATATATATTACACACACGCATACATGCACACACCACATATATATACTAAAACCTTATATATATTTACATATATATATAAAATCTTAAATGCATATAAGAATTACTAGAAAGTGATAGAGTACAGATTATACCTTTATAGTCAGGGATAATCATATCCACTATTAAAATCTATGAAAGTAAAAAGCTATTAATTCTAAGAAAGTATGAGACTTTTAGTAAGGTAATAAAATGTTTACAATAGAAACCCAGAAACATTTTGATTTATTTTATAGTGAAATAAATATTATAAATAAATATTAGTGTATAAGTAATTTAAAGAGCATTAAAAATGCAAATGGCTAGAGATCTCATTTCAGTTTAATATAATTATAATTTTAATTTTTATTTCTTCCCTGGAATTTAAAGGCAGCAAGGTTTTTATCTATAATATATGTAATAAATATGTTAATTATACCTGAATACTTCAATCAATAACATAGTCAATATAATTGTGATAACTTTTTTCTCCCCCTACTTTTTCTGGCTCCTGATACTTACTCAAAGCAAACGAAGTACGTTGTTTTGATTTCAATCTTGTTCACCTATCTTAACATGGCAAAGATGAAGAGGCCAGGTAAGTATGGTGAGTATGAAGGTAGCTTCTATAGACAACATTATGAACATTGTTAAAAACAATATTCTAATTTTGTACCACAAATTAGTGCTAATAAAACCATTATTTGGTAAAATCAAGGTGTTATTTATATAAGATACTTAAAAAGGCAAGACTAATTAATCTATAGCAGGATGAACTAGATAAATGAATGCCTAGGATCCTGAGATGTGGGGTTACAGCTGTCTAGAAAAAGGCATGGGGAAATTTTAGAAATGAAAAAAATTGTCTATATTCTGATTGTGGTGGAGACTATATCAGTATATACAATTCTTAAAGTTTCTTGAATGCTTCAATAAAAATGAGTACAGTTTTTTTATATATAAATTTGTTCATATGCAAAAATAAAATAGAATATGAATTAACCTTTCAGGTTTCTATTTAGCACACTGAGTTGTTAAAATTTAAAATTACTGCAACAATAATAAATGTTTTTTCTTATAAGAGGAAATTCTGTCACACTCACACACAAAAAAAAACCAGAAGCAAGTCACAATAAAAGTGGACAAAAGACACTGAACTGTACTTTACAAAAGAAAAACACAAACATCTAATGAACATGTAGTAATTGTTCAATCACTGACTATATTCCCAAATATAGTCACATATTTAAAATTACAAGTTCTGTCCCTTAAGTTTTTGGAGTTTTATTATTTATATATTTTTAATCTTTATAATTTTTAAATAATAACACCCATGATACCCACGGCATGAAAAAATGGATAATTGTTTTTAAAATGTAGTTGCTAAAATGTGTGTATAACTTGAGAGTGTAATTAAAAATGAGTATACTCATTGACATCTTTCTAGGAATTTGAAGGAAGCATTAAAATCATTAAAATATGCATGTTATCAGCTATTAAAAAATGAAAAAAAACAACACTAGTAAAAAGTACACTGAACATGAGAAAACAAAACAATTCCAAAACAAGTTGTAACATATTTTGCACTACACTTACATAGTCAGCCATAGTACATATTGTAGTATTTTTTTAGTCTTCAATGTGATCATATTTTGCAATACATGTGTGTATGCATGAAACTATATTATACATATTTATAGAAGAAACTTTACATAAATCATGTAAAACCCAAATAGACAGAAATTAGATGTACCAGAATATGTATAGAACAGTGTGAAATTAAGAGAGAAATGTTTTTATCTTGATAGTTAAAGTAATGAAAGCAAAGTTTAGTAGAAAATATCAAATTAGTACACACTGAATAAGAATAAAAAATAGTTTCACTTTATTTCTTCCTCATATAATTTTAGACCACAGTCCCCAATTCATTTATGTATTTGAAGAGATATAAAATGTCTTTAATAAAAATGAGTTTTTTCTATTGTGCATACTAAACATTAATCTAATAAAGTTATATATTGTTTTCAAACATTTAATTTTATTTAATAGGCATTATATGTGTATACATGTATATATTTTTTATGTATATATTTACACATATATTCTATGTATGCATGTATGTACATATGTATGTTTGTATGATGTATGTATGTATGTATGTATGTATGTATCTGTCTATCTATCTATCTATGTATCTATCTATCATCTACATATCTACCTATCTATTTTACATTGAATCTGTCATTTAGAATATATGTGCTCTGGGATTTTGTTTTTCAAAAACCCTAAATCTCTTTGCCAGCTGCTTTATAATGATTGCAGATTGGAGAAATGGTATCAAGGATCAATCATGAAGAAATCTATTCCAGTTATTTCTTTACATCAGTATTTCACATTCTCTCTTCAAGGTAAACTTCTTGATGACATAGTAACATCTGTCCTGCTACTCTAAGTTGGAAGCCTTCTAAAAAGTTATAAAAAAGGAATGGGACACAAATGTAGTTGCAATAGGTGGCTTGCCACTTCTGGCACACTTATAAATCACATTTCAGACACCAAAAATTAAGTATGTATGTATATTTAGTGTATACATTATTTCCTGTGATCTTAATAATATGTAAATGAATATGAACATGTTTAAGAAGCCAAATAAGAGCGTACTTCTGTAAAAATGTATAAATATTTGTTCTGCAATTACATGATGTTTATTCTTGCTTGAGAGCTGAAATATGGGTTACTGTAAATGAGGCAGAACATAATTAACTGTAGTGCATTTAATATGTATTGACAGCTTAGCTCTCTGGAAGTGTTATAGTTAATAGAAATTTTAAGCCTTTTTTTTCTGTTCATGATGTTTATTTTATGTGTCAGTCTCCAGAATCAGTGCTTATGAAAGTTATATTTTATTGGAGTAAAAACTTTTATAAATTAAGACCCTTCATAATTAAAATGGCAGCATTACAATTTTTTTACATGAAATAATGCATTATATAACACTACCATCTATAGGCAAAAGGAAGGAGAAAATCATATTTATTTTTTGGTCTGACAGAAGAAAGATGACTAATCTCCAACTAAAAGTATCCACACAAGTTTTTCTTTCAAAAAAATTCTTAATTTTGTTAAAATAAAGACTGAACATGACAATTAAAATACATTTCATTGTAGTAAAAGAATATCATCACTAGGGACTATAATTTAAGGCATAACTATTATCTCATGGCATAATATCATAAACTACATATAATCTTTAGTAAGTTTTCTTACAAAAATTGATTTCTGTAAGGTATTTAATGGTTGTAGAAAAAGAAAAATATAATGCCATTGATATCTTTAGGAATTGAATTTTTGTGATTATATGGTCTATAATTTTAAAGGTAGCTTATTACTTTCTGTAATCTACACTGGTATTGCATTAAAATAATAATCTTTCATTTTTTAACTACCTAAATAATTTTTATCAACAATGCTTTTATTTTAAATGACTCCTACATTCAAATTTTGCGTAATTTTAATTCTTCAGTCTTTATTTTCTTGTTTTCCCTCAAATATTGACTTCAAGTGGAAAATTCAACTTCTTAAGATTATTTCTATTTCCAGACTAGAGGATTTAAAAAAGGATTAGCTCAGCCCATAAGTATCTGTTTATCCTTGCTAGCAGTCCATACTCTATGTACTTTCTAGAGCTGGGCTTTGCTTTGCTCTTGTGAACACTCAATTCTTCCCATGATACATAGTAAACACTTTCTCTTAAACTAAAAACATTGCATGACACATCAAATTATTGGACTTCAATTCTGGTTGCCTTCTTGAAAATGTACTCATGAACTTTTCAAAATCACAGGACTTGTGCAAAGTTTCTTTTTTTCTTTTTCTTTTTTTTTTATTTATTGGAAAGAAACTGGTTAATAAAATTTTATAGGTTTCAAGTGTACACTTCAGTAATATATCACATGTATACTGCATTGTCTGTTCACCACCCAAAGTTAAGTTCCTTCTGTGAAATATATTGTCCAGATCATCCCTGAGATTTTAGTTTTGGACTTTAGTCCTAGCAAAGGAGTCCAGAACTCACCCTATGCCCCTGAGGTCTGTCCATTTCACAGCATTGAACGAATCCTTCTCAAATTAAAGTTTTGAAGTATGACATTTAAAAATAATCATATGAAGAGAGGTTTTGAGAATATGATATAGTGTCATGGTAACAAGTGATAACTATAAGGACAGACTTCAGTTAACTGTTAGAAACCCTCAGAAATAATGTGTTCTGTAGCCATTATGTTTATCTCGGCTTTTCTTCCTTCATACAGTATTTGCAATTTGTTTTGCTTCATCTTATATATTTATTTCCACAGGAATTAAATGACTCATTTTTCATCACTATCTCATTATCTATGTCTGTATCTACATCTAAAATGTACTGATTACATATTGGTTCTTAGGGGTGACAAATCCAGTGGAGAGCCTGAAAAATAAACCTGATTTTATATTTCTTATTGTCAAATTGATACTTATAGTTTTACTATTAAAAAAGAAACCATATTATGAAATCATATCTAATGGACTTGAAAACTTCAGCTACTTATTTGCTCTACATATTCTCTAGTGCTCAACTAAAATAGCAACCACTTTCTGATTATTTCTACATTGACATCCTACCATCTCTCCAATTTCAACACACAAAAAAACTCAACTTATTATTATATTTTCATTAAATAATCTATACACTCTCTTTCTAACTTTAGTAATTGCATGTTCAGCTTAAAAAAGTAAAACTATTAATCTTTGTTTCTGCTACAAAATAAAATTAAAAAGTAATGATAAGAAAAAGCTGTAGAGTAAAATGCAATTTAATTTTCACACATTATTCATTTAACAATGTATTTTGAGTGTTTATGCAATAGTAGGTATTTTTCCAAATCTGGGAATACACTAGTAAATGAAATATATAAGTTTCGGGCCTTGTGATAAAGAGGGATTGTCAATAAAAAATATATATAAATGTATAGCATGTCAGTTTGCAGTAAGTGTCCTGGATTGAATTCTAGAATGACAAATGAATAACATTTATTTCAGTCAAAAAAACATTCATCCTCAAGAAAAGCCTAATCCTAGCCTTTAGCCTGCATGGAAATATAAAAAAATACAATGCATTATGTAACTCAAATATCAATCATAGGATAAAATGGTCTAGATTGAGGTTGCAAGAATCTCAGTCAGTGTCTTTCTATTTCTAATACAATATTAGATTTTTTAATGCATACATGTACATTCTAAAGGACTCTCTACCCTAACTCACTATAAATTGAAAGAAAATAACAAATAAACTGAAAAACAAAATCAAGAACCAGAAAAATTCATACTGAATTTGTTAAGAATGTGTATGGTCATATGAATGCATGATAAGTGAAGATATATTCTAGAAGATACCTGCCCATAACAATATTTTACATTATTAAACAAAGATAGCATCTCTTGCCATGTTTTTTTCTCAAATGTCTATATTTTTAAAAATAATTTAAATGTATTTTTGCATAAGTATGCATTGAGTTTATGTTCTCTTTCAAGAATAAATGATGTTTCTCAAAGTAAAACAATTCCTTCATCTCCTTGAAGGGAAAGATAATATTGAACTTGAAATAGCCAGACTATATTTAATTTTTTGTTTCTGTAAAAGGCAAAAATAAAAGCCAAACAAATAAAAAATCTCTAGATTCCAGGCTCACCCAAGGTAAACTTATTACATACGTGAGATTTCTATTACAGAGCTAAGTATGTTGTGGATCTCAAGCAATGTCATTTCCATTCCCTTACCCCTCCATTACATTAAGTAATCAGTTGGTTAACTGGTCTCCAATCAGTCACTAATCCATATTTCTTACATGTAAATAATAACTTGCAAAGTACTTTACTGTTTCAAATGATGAGACATATTTGCCTTTTTGAAAATATCACATTTATCACTGTATACATTCAGAAGTCAAATTGTTCTGATTGAAAGGCACTTTTTTTTCTGTAATCGTTCTGTATTGTTTTAGTTTTAACTCTGCAAATACTTTATTTATTAGTCCAGGATCACTACTTACACAAATTAGGTACAAACTAAGTGCTCAATAAAGTCTTATAGATACATTGCCTGATGAATTTGGACATCTAAATGTTTCTAAATAAACTATTTAGTTTCTAAATAGTTTCTAAAATAAACTATTATATTATGTATATCTCTACTTATGCATTCAATCTTTTTAAACTATTGAATAAAAGCTTCTGTCAAAATGTATCATATTTACACAAAATGCATAGATTTGAATTTAAAATAATATATAAACGGAAAAGAGGAGTCCCTGAATTAATTTAGAGAGTGCTATGGTAAAATGTGAATGACAGGAAAAGATGAGTATTTTTACATGATAATTTGAAGAAGAAAGAAAAGACAAAGAAATTATTAGAATCTGGAAATTGAGTGACAGAATATTTTGCAAATGACAGTGAATAGACAAGTCAAAAATAAATAAGAATATTCTCTTTGGGAAAGGAGTAGATGAAATATTTTTATAAAAATGGTAAGATAAAAATATGAGTGGATGAAGTGATAAAGTAGTGTCAAAATAATCTAAAAAATAATATGCTATATGTGAGAATTCTGAGTTTTTTTTTAACAATATTGGAATTAAAAAGGAGTTAAAGACAACGAGAAGTACCTTTTAAAACCTCTAGCTTTAATTGAATTGGTAATTTTAAATATACTTAATGAAAAACTTCCATATATTTTTTTTCTTTTTAATTGAGGTGAAATAAACATAGTGTTTTACTAAACTTGTATATAATTCAGCATTTAATACATTCAAAATAGTGTGCAACCACCCCCTCTCTCCAGTTTCAAACCTTTTCATCACTCCAGAAAAACAAAACATTCTGTGCAATAAGTAATCACTTCCACTCCCACCTCCCTCATCCCTTGGTAATCCTAATCTTTCTGTCTCTGTGAATTTGCCTATTATGGGAATACCATACAAAAGGGAGCATAAAATATGTGATCTTTTGTATCTGACTTGAGAAGAGAAAAATCGTCTCTCTTAAACCAAAAGCATTTAAGCCAAAGTGTTCTGAAAACTCGAAGAAAAATTTTCATGAAAGGTTTCAGACAAAAAAAAAAACGTTAGATTTTTTGTCAGTTTTATGTATGATTATTTTAATTATTTTTTTTCTAAATAATCGATATGATTCATTGAGAAAATCTGTTACAAACATAATTTAAATAACCTATGTAGCAATCATAAAGTGGGAAAGAATATGATGACAGACCAGAGCCAGTTTATCACCTTTCTAGCAAGTATAAAAAGTATTTTGGGATAACACATTAAAAGTATCTATCAAACTATATTGTAAATAATGATAACAATAAACTAGGATCATTTTTAGTTATTTGATGTCTGTTCATACAAAACACCAATTTTCCTCTCAGAAAATCACTGAAACAGTATCTGTTGCAAATAAATTTTCTTAAGACACAATACTTCTATACAAATAATCATGAGCAAACACTAGAAAAGATATCATATTTTATCTTGAGACCAGTTCTGTGAATTTACTTTTAAAAGTTAGAGTAAATAATACCAAAGTTCTGATCCCAAATCCCCGAAATTGCAATGGCTTTCCTGTGGCCAAGTAAAAAGGAAATATATTCAATTTGTAAGCTTGTTAGCAGTCAATGCACAGCAGCTGGAAATAATTTTCTAAGCCACCACTCTACACAGTATTGAAAAAGACCAACTGGATTTGTTTGCCATACTAATAGTTAAAACTCAGAGAATTACAGTAACACTTTTACCACATAAAAATGACTAAGAAATTTTTATATTGGTTTGATACACTGATAAATTATAATAAATTTTCTCTCAAATCCAAACCTAATTAAAGCATAAGCATACTAATATGTCTTTTGTGTATCAGTACTGAAAAAGAAATGAATGAAGAAATGAAGAAATGTATATAGTGGGAATAAAGGCCACTATAAGAAAAGTTTATTATTATTTCTATGACTAGAGGTCCTTATTCATGAAGATCTTTTTTCCTAGAAAAAAAGAAAAGTTTTTTTCTTTTTCCCAAAATAATTTGACTTGCATGAATATCAAGGTCTTATTTTTCAACATACCCTTAAAATTCCATTCAATCCTTAATTAATTTCTTCATTTTTTAAAAATAGAACTGACAACTCTTTCCTTTGGGCTTCCCTCTGTCCCTCCAAATTTTCTCCATTCATAGACCTGTCATTATTATATATTTCATTCATTGTTGAAATCTGCCTTTAAATATAAGCCTCCTATGATGTAAACTGCACAAAAATAGGCATATTGCTTACTGCTCTTGTCCCCATGATTTGTTCAGCAAATGGCTCATAATTGGTACTCATGTTATACCTATATTAATGATCATAATATATGAATGAATAAAAAAGCATACTGGAAAAAATGTTATAAAGTTTGCATACTTAACAAGAGTTTGCAGTATTTTTAAAAAGTAATTGCTATGCTAGTGATTTACAATTAATTTCATTCTTTGAATTGAAGTTGTTATTTTTCTGTTCCCCATTGACTCATATTTTTGAAATCCATTCTTAACTTTAAAAAATTTTATTGGATTTATTTTTTATTTTATCTGCTTTTAGAAAAAGATGTTTAAGGTAATTTTCTGGTCCTGTATGCAATGACCAATAAGTTTTCAGAAATGAAGGTTGACTGTTCTCTTCTCATTTAAGCTTCACAGGAAGTATATATTTCTCCATACACAATCATCATGATGTTGACCCATTAGAAGCTTTGTCGTGTGTTTATCTAATGAGTGTTAAGGAGTGAGAAATTAGAACCATTTTCTTTATTTGTTTTGTTTTCCTAATCATTAGTATTATAAATTAGTGTGGTATTAAAAGAAGAGGATTAAGTAATGTAGAATAAATGGAAAATAGAGTTAACACAATTTATTTGACCCTTCTCATGGCAAATATATTCTTATTTTTGTCTTTAAGATTTTAATACCCATGTATTAATATAATATTTATACAAACATATTAATAGTAGGATCAACATTAAACTATTTTCTTCTTATTAATTTCTAATAGTAAATTAAAATAGCTATGTTTTGATGAAAATGTGTACACACTTATAGGGTAATCTCTATCCTTTATGTGGTCAGAGAGTTGATTTTGCCAAAATTAAATATTTATTGCTATCAGATGGCATTTTCTCAAATAAAAACACAATAGGACTTGATAATATTCATCATAAAGAATATTTTATCATTAAACAAGTTTCTAAGAATTTCCAAAACTATTTTTCTGAATTGGAATAATACAGACTAAGGTCATAGGTTACTATTCCATTTTTACTTTTATTTTTTTCTCTTTTATGTCCAAGTAGCTTATCTGAAGAAATGGGTTTTCTTCACTGCAATTTTACTGATGGAGATTTTTAAAAACTTTCTGAAGACAATAATCCTTATCACACAGCGTTTGAAAATCTAACATCTATAAGATTGAGGGTAAATATTATGCAAATAAAGACCAAAATAATTTTATGATGGTCGAACAGTTAATCAAAGAACTTCAGTAGTGCTGAGTTAACACTAAAAATCTTTGAGAAGCACACTTCCTTATATTTAATGCCACCTAATAATAGTATGAGAGGTCAATTGAAATATAGTAGTTGTCCACATAACTACATTCAATTGGTATTTTGATTTCATAAGAAAACTTGCCACCAAAGTCACCCAGGAGGCTCAGGGTAAATATTTAAACTAAATACGTTTTTGGCATGCCCACCTAGACCAGGGGTTGAGAAACGACAGCCTATGGCAAAATCCTGCCCAGCACCTGTTTTTGTAAATAGTTTTATTGGAACAGGGTCACACCTACTCCCTCATCACTGTCTACCCCTGCTTTCACTTGACAATGACAGAGTTAAGTGATTACAATAGAAACCATGTAACCTGCAAAGTATAACATATAACTTATCTGGCCTTTTATAAAAAAAAGTTTTCTAATCCAAATTAGACTGTTCATAAATACAGTGTTAAAATTAAAAAGTGTATGTATAAACAAAAACAAAAACCTAATCTTTCATCTCATCTCATGATTCCAGTATAAGAATTAAAAATTTTTAAATGGTTTAATTTATTTTAAAATATTTTATAATTTTAAGGCTGAAAACATTTTAATTTTTTTCCTTTTTGCATAGTATCTAAATTTATTGTGATATTTTATTATTTTTACTCAAATTTTAAAGTGCCTTTTACTTGAAAAGTGACCCCCTAAACATTTCATGTAAAACATACATAAGCATAAATCTTAAAAAACATATATGTCATCTTATTCATTTCAGTTGAAATTTTATATATGAGAAAAATTAAACATTATAAGTCAGAAAGTAATAATCTTGAAATAACTAATTTGACACATATTCTTTCTTTTGAAAATTTACTTTTTTTTCAGGAGATAATTCATTTGGGGCTTTGAAGTCGTCATAGGCAGATATGGAAAAAAAACATTTAACAATTAAGAGTAATTTTTAGAGTTAGTATTATGCTATTTATAGTAATTTTTGTTACTTAATGCTGCAAATATTCCACACAAAATATCTTCTTCCATTTCTAACAATATTGAGTTAGAAAAAATTTAATGTACCATTAATAATAAAAATTTTTCATGTCTAAAGATAAGTTTTGTCAACCACATAATTTAAAATTACCACTTTGATAGAGTAATTCATTACTCCATTTACAATTTTGGGAATTTTTTTATGAATTTAAGAACACGGGATCATAATAATTAGAGAACAATGACTATCTCATAAACTATAAGAAATAGGAGAGAAGTCAGAGGCAAGTGGGTGGGAATGATCACATACTTTTTTGCCTTTAGTTCACTTCAATAAACTAATATTGACAAAGAACCCACTAATGTCAGTCACTGCCTTAAATGTTAGGGATATGGGGATTAATAAATCGTAGTCCATGACTACCGTGAATTTTCACTGTTTTACATATGAGAAATTGGCCTACATTATATTCATCTGTTGTACTATAATAAGTTTACAAAAAATATTGTATTCTGGAATATGTGACAACTGAGAGCTTGACAACTCCACAAAAATTATTAACAACATTCAATATGCTTTTAATTTAATTTAATTCCTATAATATGCCAGGCAGTATGATAAATGGGGTTAAAATGATTAGTATAATAGACACGTGTTTTTCTTCATGAAAATTAGAGTTTACTAAGGAAAAAAAGGTTTGATCAAATATCAATGAAATATATATAATTAAAAACTATAAAATATTCTGTAATCCTGATTTTATTTAAACCCTCTCAACCATTTTAAATCTAAAGAAATTCAACTAGTTAATACTTCTTTGAATTTAAAACTACCAATAACATTATTGGTTTTTTTTATATCTGAACTCACATTTCAGCATATGATGAACAAAAGAAAAAGCTTTTCCGCTCAATATCTACATTAAATATGGAGAAATAAAGAGAAGAAATAAACTCAGAAAATTTAGAGCATCTATGAATAAAGTGGCACTGAGTCAATATTTATGAATGTATGGAGAAGTTGTAGATTACATCCATGCAAATGCTTTAGGCATTTTGATTCTTGAGAAACACTTTACATTCCTCACCCCATGAATATCCATGGACCACTTCACTGATGTTTATTTTCTAAAACCCAAATACTATTTTTGCCCTTTGCCCCATTTCACATACCCATCAATTCCTTTTGTCTTTTTCCTGTCACAGAAAATATTTTATTCCAATATTTTCATGTTCAGAAAACAATAAATGATGAGCTGAACAGCTGACAACAATCTAAGCTCACAAAGTATTCCTATAGAGAATGTCCATTTCTAAAAAAAAATTTTGTTGCCAGCTACTAAGTTCATAAACTTTCCACTCCTATAACTGCTAGATGTAGAAAGCACTGTTCTATGAGATATATAATAAAGAAGAAGCATTTTGTTTCCTAAAGGGATGATTAGATTTTAATCAGATGCCATGCATTTATTTAAACTAATTTGGGCATGTGTACTCTCAGAAAGCCTAGATATTTATTATACAAACAATAATTAGCAGAGAACAAATGTGTTTGTATAACCTCTTTTCTGACTTGATGACATCCCAACTCTTTGGTCTTTCAAATGTCCTGACCACACCTGGAGTGTACGGTTCACTGGAGATATAAAACAATATGCCAGATGCAGAACTGTGGGATTTCTTTCAGCATTAGGCAATTAAAAATCCTTCCAAGCCAATGGCTGGTCAGGCTAATTAAGAATCAGTTCTCTGTTATCATCCAGGAATAGAACTGATCCTGGTGCAATTTTCTTAGAACCCTCTAGCCCAGAGATTTCTCAGGATCATGGTAATTTTTTATTGGAGCTCCTAAGGAAAAAAAAAAAAAGCCTAATAGTACCATATATTATATTTTTATGCTTACACAACTTAATATGTATTTATGCCCTAACACCTTCGAATCTATTTGGAAAAATTTAGAATTCAATTAGACACTGACGCCACATAGATTTTCATGTGACACTTGCTTTTTATTACAGCAACTGCTGAAAATTTTGTTTTATGATAATATGGCAGAGACATTCCACCTAAAACCTTAAATCATAGTAGTGAAAAAACTAATTTGATAGAATTTATGTCCTAATAGGGCTTATATCTTACTGGGTATGAAGCAGATAAAATAAAATTAAATAATTTTTTAAAGTAAATATTAAGTTAGAAGGAGACAGTTTCTAGTAAGAAAGGTGAAGGAGAGGAGGGAATGAGTAGAGTGTAGAGTACAATTTTAAATTGTGCAGTCCAAAAAGTATCTTGAAAATGGGGCATTTTGACTTGAAGAAAATGAAAGACTGAATTTTTTCAAGTGTTCTAGACAGGAATAAAAATAAAACAAAGACCCTAAAAGTATATATAAATCTGCCTAGTGAATTCAAAAAGCATCAAGAAAGTCAGTGTGACTGCACGTGAGTGAGCAAGCACACACAGAAGAATGGATTGGGGACAAATTATAGAAGACATTAGAAGTCAGAGTAAGGACTTTGGCTTCCACTCTGATGACAAAGGAACCACCGAAGTATTTTGAGTAGAGAGGTAAGATTACCTAAACTTGGATCACTTGACACCTCATTTAAGGCTAGAATTTATAAGAGAAAGAGGAAAGACCAGTTAACAAAGGATTGCAATGCAAGCTAGAGTTGCTGACATATTGTATTAGGAGAATAGTAGTGTAGGTAGACAGAAGTTGTTTTATTCTTAATATACTTTTGACTGGAGCTAATGTGACTTATTAATTAATTAAATTTGGAAGCTGAAAGAAAGTTGTCAAAAATGTCTCCATAATGAGCTATAGAGGGATTTAGGAGGAATCAGGATGAAAGATAATGAGTTTGGTAAAGAATATTTTAAGATAGAGGTTCTTTTTAAACACCTAAGTGTCTTCTAATATCTATATTATAGACACACTAAAATTCATTAAACAAACAAGTCGTTATTTTATGTCAAAATAAATACCAGTGGTTATATGTAACTTAAACAGACCAAAGCTAGAGAAACACTTCAGTTTTACACTCCCGGTTTACGTAATTATATCCTGGTGGAAAAACAGATTATTCATGTTGACCTATAGGTAACTATAATGTAACTTGTAACAATTCTGAATAGTTTTGCAAACAAGGCCATCAATATATATGTATACCAAACTTTCAACAAAATCATTATAAACTCTGGCAGTGGCATTGTCTGCAAATAATGGTTTGATTTTTCACAAGTGTTTGGCAGTTAAAATATGAAAAATTTAATTCAGTACCCTTTATCAAAGTACAGCAGTAGTTTTTCTAAGCTTTGCTCATTATAAAAATATAGAAGAAACCTGCAAAGCCATAGATTACAGATTAAGAAAAAAATAAAGGCAAAGAATCTTATTCATATGTTTATCAGAAGATAAAATACTAAAAATGATAACTTGATGTTTCTTCTAATTCTATTTTTATTTGAATGTTATAAAGAACTAGCATATTTGCTTATAAAGTCACAAAGATAGTAAGCATTGAAGTATTTTTACTCATCTATCCATCTATAGTCTTTAAAACCATTACCCATTAATTACTTCAATATAATATAAATTTAAATATCTACAGTTAAGTATATATTACCACAGAACTAATATACTATTAATCAAATGACTACGTTAAAATAGAATGCATTTTAATGTTATTGCCTAAAACAATAAAACTGTTGATATTAATTTTTTTATTATATCAAATACATTTTAATCAGAAAAAAATATATCCATGAGTTCATACTGATATCTACAAATGAGTGAATAAATTAATGAGGGAAAAGAGAAAAATTTATATAGAAGAATTCTAAATAATGCTTATAGATACTCTATCCTAAAGGAGAGGGAAGATAAATCCCCATTCATTAGGTCTGCGCTGCACATAGTGACTTCCTTCCACAGTACCATATGGAAATAAAGACAGAAAAAAAAAATAACTTTACAGAAGAAAAACTTGACAAACACTACTTCTGCCATGTACTCAAGATCAGCACCAACTCATAAACCTTGACGGTAGTATATATCTTTGATATGCTGTGATAGAAATGGCATTTTATCTCTGTGATCTTCCTCCCCAAAACATATCACCCCAGTTTAGTTATAAGAAAAGAATCATACACATTTCAATACAGGAGCATCCTACAATCCACCTGACCAGTATTCTCAGAAACCATCAAGATAATCAAAAACAAGAAAAGTCTGAGAAAATGTCACAGCCAAGAGAAGCCTAAGGAGATAACTAAAAGTAATGCAGCATCCCAGACGGAACCTTAACAGAATGAAGCAGGGGCCTGTCCACGTATAAGGAAACCAAGGACATCTAAGGTAGGACAATGGGTTATGGTGGGGGCACTGATCATTCCAGACAGAACAGGTAATCTCAAGGAAAGATTGTGCCTCAGCTCAGGTTTGGAACAAATTTGTTTCTTACAAATAAAAAGAGCATTGCAATATCATTGGCAATGACATAAAAGATGAACAAAACACAGAGTCGATAATGCTGCAGGCAAATGTGTATTTTCTCATATTGTTTGGAGTGGTAGAAATTGTTTCTATCCTAAAGAGGGCAATATTTTACATATCTTAAAAGCATGTGCAATTTGATCCAGCTATCTTAATTCTAGATACATACTTTCACTTGATAATTTCATGAAAGCAAAAATTCATGAGAAGATTTATAACAATGTTTATAAAAGTGAAAAACATAAAAAAGAACCAGATTAAATTCAACTTTTAATTCCTATAAATCATATGTAGACTCTAAAGCAGGGTAGTCATATTTGGGCCAGCAGGCTACTCATATACTTTTTTGTAAATAATGTTTTTCTGGAAAACAACTATGCCTATTTGTTTACACAGAGATCAGAAAATTAGAAGGTCATTCAAATGGAAGGTGAAAATTGGCAATTGCACCCTCTTCATTGTTTTGCGGAGAGCTGTGTTGCAATGCTACAGGTAAGCAAAAAAAGAAAATAATAATGTGCTACACTTTTTTAACATGAGACTTAGTTGTCAATCTGTGGAAAATTTATGTAACTAAACAAAATGAGGTGGCATGTTTTTTCAATTTCCTTTCTAACCTGGTTTATCAATATCTTTTTACTAGTAGATTTTAACTTTGGTGGTCAAGTCACATGCTCATAAAGTGTAAAATATTATCACTAGCTCTAATACTCCTGAGTTATTGCTATCTATTTTTGATTAGTTGATAAATGATCTATTTTAAGTAACAGAGCTTTAAGTTGAGCCCTTTCACGTGGCTTTTGTAATTTATAAAGTAGTTCTTATAATACTTTAAAATATTTTAAGGACAAATTACAGTACTTTTATTAGATGTGATTATATCCCACTGCCCTCATTCTCTTCCTGAGCATAAAAACAGATACTATACCAGTTAATCATTTTATTAAGCATACCATTTTAGTAGAAATATCAGCATTTTCTTAGATATTCAAGGAAAATGTAATTTTTAAGTTTGTTTTCTATTTTAAAAGTTCTATTCCAACTTTTTAATGAATTTATATATTTCTCATTCTTTCCATATAAGTGTAAGACAAGAATACCACAGAACCATATGGTAGCCTTAGCAAAAAGTGACTACATCTGGTATTAAACTATTTTTCTTTTTTTAAAAACATAAACAATATTTTTTTAAATTTCGTAACGGGTGTTGACCCAATTTATTTATTCACTCTTTCAAAAAAAACATTTTTACTTGCCATACAATAAAATAAAATAGTCTCTATAATTAGATTTATTTTGTCATGCAAAGATACATTTGACTAAATAAATAAATAAACAAATAAATAAGAGTGTGTGAATAACATAGATTTATAAGATAGAGAAGCTGAAAAAGAATACTTTGTAGAAGAGCCAGGATATGCTCCTCAGAAGTAGCCACTGTCATTTGATAATAATCTAGCCCTATAAAATTTCTTGATTTCCAAGTCAGGGAGATAATCAGAGGAAGCCTCCTGTCTGAAGTACCTAGCACATAAAATGTATGATATAAAATAAATATATATATTATAATAAATCACTAAACTGGCATATGTAATATATACATATATTACACATAATACATAATATATATAACACATACATGCATATATAACAAACATTTATCAAATGTATACACACACACAAACACACATACACACACAGACACACAAATATATATATATATACACAAAACCATTCTCCAAAACAAGAAGTAACCCTCAGAGGTATGCCAATATCAAAGTTAACTCTGGCATAAACAGATTTTTTTAAAACCTGGAAAATATACTTTCATATTATTGTGACATGCAGGGAAACAGATGATAAGGAATAGGGCCTAACCAAATGGAAATCTATGTTAAAATTTTATATATACTGATTCCCATGGGGCTACCCCTTCCTTTTAAGATAGATGGGAAAAGAACCTCCCTGCATAGAATGCGACTTCAAAGAAACTCCTTGATTCAAAACTGGCACTGGAAAGAGGGGAAAAAAAATAAAACAGCAGCCTCTCCCCCTCATAATTCATAGTCACGAATTACCCATACTTAGATTTTGAGAACCGCCCAATACTCAAGTTTTTATCATGTTCTCTGTGTGATTTGAAAAGGATAAAAAGAGAATCTTTTTGAAAGATTTCAATCTAATTAAAAGTGGCCTCAGCGAGGTAATATTATACAAACATTTTATGAGGAAGCAACTTGATCTCTAAACTCTAGAAAACTGTTTGGCAATATAAACCTAATAGGAATATGAATATACATTCTTCAAATCACATATACAATAATCTTTATTGCAGCAGTATTCATATAATAAAAATAATTAAATTTATCCAAATATCCATCAATTAGTGAATAGATCATTAAATTGTGGCAATTTAAGACAACGTGATATTATATAGCATTGAGAATTTAGAAATCAAAATTATAAACAACACCATGGATAAATCTCACAAAAATGTTAAATAAAAGAAGTCAAACTTTAAAGTGACTTTGGCTGTAATGATTAATTTGTATATTGTTTTTATAGCAAAGGTAATATTTCATTTTAGACTCCAGAGCAGTGGCCACCTTTACACAGGTGGGGTCTGGGATGATGCAAAAGATGGTCTTTGGAAGACTAGTGATGTTCTCTTTCATGATCTAAGCACTCATTACATGGATGTGTTCATTCTTTCAAAATGCACTATGTTGTACAGTAATGACCTGTTTATTTTGCTATATAGGTTATACTTCAGTAAAATGAAAAATAATAACCTAGTGTATTGTCATCCTCTTCTCTTTTTCTACTTTCTTAATATGAAAAATATTATTAATTAGCTTTATTGCCTATATAAGAAACATTGATTCTGATATTTCTAGATCTTATTATTAGATTAATGATAACATCTTATGGAGCTTAGTAATATACATAGAGCTCTTCAGACAGTGTGGTTACTGTATTTTTTCATGTATTTCTAGAAAGATGTACATTAGAGAAAACCAAACTTTCTCAAGTGTCCAGAATATACTAATATTCATTGCTAAAAGTTGAAGTAAAATAGCAAAATATAGAAATGTACATGAATAGGAGTTAGATAATGTTGAAATTCCAATAAAATATGAGACCGATTTCAAATGTATTAAAACACTTTTCTTCTCATGTGAATAAATTTTTTTAGAGCTTCTGTACGCTTGTTCTATAGATTTTACCTTATTTTAAATACTATATAGCACTTTTTTCAAAACCCCTAAAACACTTTCATGAATGTAATTTAATTTTATAATCACAAGAATCTATAAATACAGTCAGTAAACAGATATTTTATCCCCATTTTACTTTTGAGGCAATTAAGCTTTCTAAACCTAAAATGACTGAGGCAAATGTAAATCTTTTGATATCCTTCTTTGTGCCTTATTTTATAGTTTGTTTCAAATATTATTTTATAAGCCTGAATCCATAGGAATGTTGATGAAGTATAATACATTTATTGATGTACCCTTATTATGTGATCATGTTAAAACTTGTCCTTTAAATTTCTTTAATCTCTTTCACTTTTATGCAACTAACATAAGTGAAATAAACTGGTTAAGAGAAATATAGGTATAATTTTTACTTAAATCATTATAGAAGATAGGTTTGCACTCAATTTGTTTTGCTTTTTCCTTAATACCCATTATTGTGTTTACTGATAGAATATAATTTTCTTGATATAGTACATTAAAGAAATCATTTTCATAGCATTTCAGGTCACCAACATGGCAATAGAAATAAATCTGTAAAATTCTTCAATTTCATTTTGGATATTACATAAAGCATAATTTCAGAAAAAGAACCACAATAGAGACTCAGACTCAAATTTCTAATAAGAATGAAAAATTTTATATGCAACATTTTTCTGGCTTAGTAATTGACACAAAAGTGGAATTGTTGTGTTCAATTTTATTTTCTGTTATCTCCTTTGTAAGAAAGATGTAGTAGGAAACACCGTTCCACACTATTATGAACAAGTAATTGAACTGTATTGATCCTTGAGTCTGATTTACTAATTGTCCAGATTGTTTCTTACACTTTTTTTTTTCCTGAAAGAGGTACAGGAGAAAAATATGAATGAAAATTGCCTTAATGCTGCATTCTGAAGACAAGAATTTTTTAGGAACAGATTTTTGTGACGGTATGTTGAGAATTAAAAAACAACAATTTGGTCAAAAACTATGAATGTATAAAGTGAATATTGTGTGTTTATATGTGCTCTCCTGTGAAGTAAAAATTCTGTGACTGACCCCAGTATAATATTATGATTGTTTTTTTAAATTTTATATGTAATTATTAACAGATTGTATATGTGTACTTATATCTCAGATACATAGATCATAAAGAAAGAGTTGCTTTCAACTAGGTAATTTTGTTTTTACAACAGGTTTAGCCATGCTGTAGTTACTCCTGTTTCCACTTTCAAACATTTAACTTATACACCAAGTGCCTACTGTGTGTTCAACATTATATATGTAATGGTCATTCATGTCAGGCAAAATTACCAAAAAAAAAAAAATTGGTCTTTACAGAACTTCTACTCTAGTGCTTAGAGAAGTACAATACTCAAACCTACATATCAAAATTTAAAATTTTTTGGAAATAAAATATATTTTGTTTTGCAGCAGCAATAAAAATAACTGAGATTGTCCTTGTTACACATTGTGCTGAATCTGAAGCTCTTTTCAGTGGTTCACCTAGGACCCCAGCGAGTGCCTATAGTGTGTACAAAGAACACTCTTTTGCAGTTTTGTTGGACCAGGTGTTTTCCTGCTTTCCCAAAAGCATCATTAAAAAGCTGTTCTAACTGTAGGACACAGTGCCTGGGACACAAGATACAGAACACTACATGATAATGTGTTTTTCTTAAATAATGAGGAGAAATACAAATTTCCTGGATAGGAAAATAAAAATTGTAAAGAAATCAATTTTTCACAAATTTTTCTGTTCATTAATTCAATGGAATTCAAAGCATTGAATGCTAACAGAGTTTTTATAACATTTGATAAAATATGCAAACATTTAAATAAAAAAGAAATAGGTTACAAATCAAGGCATATCTAAATACTAAGGAGGGAGGGCTTAATTATAGAATATAAAGACAGAAAACTACAGTAATTAATATAGCTTGTAATTATAATATATTAATAAACACTATTCAATAATTCTACTTACAGAATAGAGAACCAAATAGTTTTCACAAATCTTTGAAATATAATGTTAGCTCTAAGATAAATGAGGAAAAATGGAAAATTTTTAAAACATTAGAGCAGGTAAATAATCAATATAAAATAAATTATAGATTACTTTCTCACACCACTAATGAATTAAAAAGTTAAATATTAAAAACACTATTAAAAAAAATTTGCCATAAAATCTAATTGGTTCTATTTCTGAGGTGGAATTGTGGAGTATTTCTTAAATAAAACAAAATTTCCATTTATAAAGCAAAAGACTGACAGATGGGATTACATTAAAATGTAAAAATATTTAAATTAAAAGCTATTTTATAGAAATTAAAATTACAAGTTATAAACTACAGGAAAATATTTGCAATACATATTACAAATAAAGAAATATAAAAATACTTCTGCAAAACAGTATGAAAATGACAACCTAATATAAAAAATTAAAAATACATTGAAAGTACTTCACAGAAGAGGTAATACATATGGTTAGTGAAGATATAAAGAGCATTCAATCATATTTTTGATCAGATAAATGTAAACTGAAACCAGAATGAGATTAAATTTTATACATTTTCAAGTAGCAAAAATCAAGAAGACAATACTATGTGCTTAAAAGTGTATGATTCATGACAATCTCTTATAATTTGTTGGTGGAACTTTACAGATTGTGTATATAGCCATTTTGTACAAACATTTTTAAAATATAATTTGACATTATCTTATAAATTTTAAACATTTATCCCATCCCTACTATCCATGAATTTCATTTCTAAATACATATGAAAGAAAAATAGTATACATGTATTTTTGGATAACATTCAAATATGTTAATAGCAGCACTGTTCAGGACAGCAAAAAGATGCCCACCACAGCAGGAGAATGGGTAAATTAAGTACGGGGTATTCACACAATGAAACACTATACAATGCTCAAGAGTAAATAAGCTACAGCTAGCTGTGATGAAATAGATAAATTTAAATCTATTAATTTAAAATTTAGTTTAAAATTCCCTAAAGATGGTGTAAAGTATGATACTATTTTTATAAAGTCAAAATAACATATAGAAATGCCTTGAAATGTAACTAAATTAAGTTTCTAATGTAGATAATGATAAAAACAAGATTAAGAAAATGGTTATCTTGGGTGATGAAAGGTAAGAGAATTGAGTAGGGTATTATTACAAAGGAGGAAATGAATTATTGTCATTTTATTTATTATATTATGTAGCATATATTCTTAAAAACAATATATTCATTCATGAAAGTGCACCACACATTGACAAATGATAAAATAATATCATAAATTAGGTAAAGAATAATCCAGTTCTGTGCACCTGAGACCTAGAGATTAAACACACACACACGCATACACACACACCACAAATTCTTTAAGATAACTTTAAAATTTTCTCTATATTGTCATAGCTCTCCATGCAGCCTCATTTTTCACTATTTGGTGGATAATATTGCATATTATACTATTATCAAGCCACTTATATTTATCATTATAGAGTCTGATTTTATCTCACATCTTCAGCACCTATACATATTTTATTCTCTCAACCTAGCCCATTTTGTTCATACTTTATAGTTCAGTTTAGCTTCAGGTTTTTATCAAAGTAGTCTCTTTGAATTATTCCAATGTTAATGAAATATGTCTAACCCTGTGCTTCCATAATACACTTAGTGATTTTATATAGGAAGAGTGCAGTTTCCTTCACGAGACCTGAGTAATTTAAAATCTGGAGTGCATCTGGTTAATCTGTATATTCTCAAACTCAGTATTATGCTGGGAATGTAAGCAGACATTCAGTAAATATCAAGTTAATTCGAGAGTAAGTATTACAAATGAACCTATTAATTGATATCTGTTGGGCATTATCCATAATAATCACTGCTCATTATAACGTTACTATTTCTGCCCACCTCTAAGCTGTTCAACAATTTAGCAGACTAGAGTTCCAAGAACTGTTATGCTACAAGCATAATCCCACAATCACCCTTAAAGATGAAGAGAAAAAGTTAAGACTGACATATCACTTCCCACCCCCCCAACAATCTTTTACCTTATAGTTTTAATATTTGTTGGTGATCTTTGTTTAAAAAAGTCATTACATTAAGATTTCTCATTTTATTATTTCTTATACATTTATTAATTTGCATTCTTCAGTCAAAAACTTTTTTTCCTTTCCTTCCCTTTACTGAATATAAGTATAGATTGCTGGATTTTATTAAAATCATTATTAAATATAATCAAATTATTATTGTTATTATGCACATGGTATCCAAACTTAGGCCAAAAGGAACCTTTTCAAACAAGCTCTTTTTTTTGACATGACCCTATGAGTTGCTGTGCACTTCATATATATATACACATACATATAGATATGTATGTATATATATATCTTCATATATATATATTGAATATGGATGCTTCAGCTACAGATACAACACCTCAGTTTTCTTTCTTCCCTTTCTCAGTAAAAATTGATTTCCAACATTATCAATATATTCATTCCGTCATATAGATGAAATAGTTTCAGAATTGTAATACTGCAAGTTTGGTTCCCAACCACAGTAATAAACTTAATGCCACAATAAAATAAATCACAGGAAGTTTTAGATTTCCCAGTGCATATAAAAGTTATATTATGCAATACTGTTGTCTACTAAATGTTCAATAGTATTATATCTAAAAAAAAAAAAGGTGTACATACCTTAATTAAAAAGTACTTTATTGCTAAAAACTGCTAACCATTACCTGAGCCTTCAGTGAGCTGTAACCTTTTTGCTGATGGAGAGTCTTGCCTCAATGCTGATTCAAGCAGTATCTGAGAAGCACAGTAAGGAGAAGAGCAACAAAACACGGTGTGCCTGTACCTTCTTTTGAAATATTATGTGATGACCTTTTGATATGTTAACTTGACTAAGCTATAGTCCCCAGTGTTTGAATTAAACCCTAAGTAATGTGTTGCTTCAAACGTATAATATAGATGTGATTACAATACATAATCAGTTGATTTTAAGTGAAGAACATTAACCTTAATAATATAAGTGGGTTTGATTTAAACAGTTAAAAAGTTTTAAAGGCAAATTTTCCTGAATAAGAAAAATGCTGCCTTCAGCTCATGCCCAAGAGTTCCAGCCTGCCCTTCTTGGTGTCCTGCCCTGTGGATTCTGCACAGCTTCAAAACACATTAGCCACGTTATTGCAATAAACCTCTTACAATATACGGACTGCTGGTTCTACTCCTCTGTTTGAACTCTGATTAATATAGATTTGGATATTGAAAATAGTTTTATGTTGCTTTTTCCTTTTTATTAACAGCTAGTTTTAATTATCCATGTTATCATTCAAGTTTACAATATTTGGTATTTTGAGATCATACATACAGATGTTAAGATTTTAATTTTGAATAGATCGACATTGCATCATTCTTCTCCTAGCTTGTGCTTCATATTACAGTAGATTAATATTTTCTTATCTAAGTAATAAATTTTATCTGGTTCTTCATGACTATAAGGTTTATATAACTAGAAGCCTTTCACAGAGACAAGCTTGAAATTTCTTTTATTTCAAGATAAACTTTTCGGAGAGAATTCAAATAAGAATTTTTAAAAATTACATTAGGAAAACTTCAGGATCACATTCATTTTTATATATTGAAGTCTGTTTTAGACATCCCACAAACATCCTGAAGTTGAGTAAATTTCTAGAAGGACTCATATGAGTATAACTAGGTATACTGACAGCCAATGTTATACTCACAGCAAAGGATTCAGAGTAAAAGGAAAAAGAAATGGACATATATTGACAAGGTCCAGAGATATTAGGTATTGGCTTCTGAGTCTATCTTTATCTGGGTCACATACATATATTCTTCCAGAGCCAACTACAGAGATACATGTAAAATGTGAGGGCCAGAGAAGACCACTCAAGTCTCAGGTTCCAATAATTTTTTGACAATGGTATTAAAATCGCCTTGCCATCCTGGAATGACTCAAACTGTAATAACTTTTTGCTAATTTCTAGAGTTACATTGGTTATCATCCCCCTGTCACATCCCTTTGGCTGTCTTGTTCTGTTTAGCTAAGTCTTTACTCTCCACCTTGGGCTCTTCAGCTTCTGCTCCCACTCCTCTTAGCTATTCCAATATCAGTCCTAAGTTTACTCACAAGTTCATTAGTTTTCTTTTTTTCCCATTTATGGATTTCTCATAACAAACAAAAAAACTTTAAATATATTTCTTCAAAGTTTATAATGTTCAACACGCCTTTTAAACCACCATTTTATTTCATCTCTGCATATCTTACCTTTTTAAAGAGTAACTTTTGCCTATCTTATCAGTTCAAACACTTAAGGCATTATGAATTTTGTTTTCTGACTTCCCCATCAACTTCAAGTTTGTTATGCACAACACTTTCAAAACAGTTGCTCAAATTCTATTCTGTTTAATGATTATTTTTCTCCTCATTGCATCTACTATATTCAAAACTGCATTCAGACTTCTTTAATAATTTAAGATTTAGTATGTAAGTGAATTAATTCCCACAATCAATAGTATTGAGGGCTACAATTACTATATGGGCCTTACAGAAAAACTAACCTAGTTTCACAAGTATATATGTTAAGATTGTGATGTTAATTACTAATCCAAAAACCAGAGAATAGAAAGATTGCATTTTTCAATGAGATAAAATGTGTTTTCAAAATAATTTATAATCATTCATAAGAACTTAAAAAATCAAACATATTGAATTAATATGCTGAAAATAATGACATAAAAAAAACCATGATGCTTGTTACTATAAAAAGTCTGAGGCAGCAGCAAATCCAAATATAATTGCTAAACAATATATTTGAAGTGACATAATTAAGAGCATTTTGAACAAAGGATATTCAGAAGAATTAATGAACTTGATTTCTAAAATTTAATGTTATGATATAACAACTAGACTTCAATTGCCTGTTAGAGGCATAGATGGTTTAATTCTTTCACTCAATTCATATTAAGATCTAGTCTCTTAGAAATTTTGAAGTTATATACAACATTGTTGACTGTAATTGCTATGCTGTATATTAGATATTCAGAATTACCTTCTAGTTACAAGTTTATACCCAAACAACATTGCCCCAATCTTTCTCTCTGCACCAGCCTCTCATAACCATCATTGTTCTCTGTTTTCACAAGTTCATCTTTTTTAAGTTCCAAATATAAGTGATATCATGCAGTATATGTCTTTCTCTGACTTACTACACTTAGAATATAGGCATACCTCATTTTATTGTGTTTTATAAACAAACCTGTGCAGTGTGGAGAGAGGCATAGTTTAGCACTGGGGGTACCCGCAGAGCTGGTGGGGAAATCCCCTTGTAAGGTTCTCCCACAGGCTCCTGGGTAGACTCCCTCTGAAAGTCCTAAGTGAAGTCAGCAGAAAATGTGTCATTTTAATGCCTTTGATATTCTTACCCACCACTTTCATGCTCTCCTCCCCCGTCCCAGTTGAGGGAGCTCCCACATCAGTTCTCCCTGTGTTGCTGAAGCTAAATGGTTTCTTCAACAAGTGTTCTGCTCAGCCAAGGAGCCACTCACTATTCTCCCTTATCCCAGAGTAAGAGGTTGACACAGGATAGTTCTGCCCCTCACAATGTTACCTTGGGCCACTGGCAAAGTCCCTTTAACATCTCTAACATGTCCAAACTTTATTATTATTATTAATTTTATTCTTATTCTTATTCTTTTATTATTCTTATTCTTATTCTTATTCTTTCTTATTCTTATTCTTATTCTTATTCTTATTCTTATTCTTATTCTTATTCTTATTCTTATTCTTATTCTTATTCTTATTCTTATTCTTATTCTTATTCTTATTCTTATTCTTTCTTATTCTTATTCACTCCAAAAGAGTTTTGTAACCTCTCTTTGGGAATCTTGGACTTTTACAGTCTCTTTCTTCTTCGAATTCTGCCCAAGTTAGCACTCTAAGTTTTCCTTAATCATGGCCAAGAGGGTTTGGGGCAGGTTCTATGGTCCTTGCAGGTTTTGCAGTCCATACCAAGGCATGGGTGTTCTGCGTTCCGTTCCTTACTATATGGTGCTGGATCCCACAATTTCCACATAGGTAATTTTTTGTTCATGAATGGATGCCTGATTAGTTCTTAATAGAGGTGGATAAAAAGGAGAGCCTTTTATTAGCATGATACTGACCTCTCTCCTCCCTGTTTTATATTACTTATATTTATCTCAGTTTTCTTTCCATGAAGAAATCCAGGCTAAGCTATAAAGAAGTGAATATTCTCAAAATGCAGTATAATTTATTTAAAACTTGTTTCTTTCATTTGTCTTATTATCATAAATGCCACAGCCACTGCTGTATAACTCCTGGTACTTTTATAAGAATTTAAACTGTGATTTATTCACCTTTCCTATAATCTCTGTCTCCATGGAAGTGTTACCTGCTATGACTAGATATGCAAGTTTCTTAGTTCCATTCCTTTTAATGGTAATTTGAAAACTATCTTATTATAAATGTACAGTACACGTACCCTGACTTGTAATAATCATAAAATACAGAAGATGAGTGAATTATTCCCATTTCACCAATATTTGTCTCTCTTTTGATTTAGAGATGCCACAAAAATTTAGAGATCTACATTTGTCATAATTGGGAAATAGTGATGGTAGGGCAAAACATAAACTAAATGGAAGAACTTTATGCTGAACCACCAATTTTTTTCATGAGTGATATGTATCTATTCCACATGATTTTATGCAAATACAAGAAACTGACTCAATAATCACAGTTAAAATTGTATCAAATTTGCTGTGTATCTTGCTGAACTATTCTAATCATAAGGCGCTTGCAATTTTCTAAATTATATTTTAGCCAGTCAAGCTTAAAATATTTCTCTAGTCTGCCTTTATTCCTCTGAAGTGACACCTTAAGAGTAATGCCCATGTGGTATAGAAGATGGACTAAAATTAGATTCAATAAACTGTCCAATTTATACCACATACATCATCATCTGGGGACAATGTGCAATAAGGCAAAAAAGAAAAAAACTAAGTAGTGCTTCTGGCATTTTAGAGAATGTGAGGTTTTGAAGCCATAGGGAGTATATTCTGTTTGCTATTTGTACCTCAACACCAAGAACTTGTCAGATTTTAAGTCTCCCCACCTGGTACAATTAGTAGTACATCACAGAGTCATCTAGAAAATATTTGCTATCAAATTTTAGCATGTTTATTTTTTTCCCAGTGGTTCAGAAGTGGGATATTCTTAAATATTCTATGAATTTAAAAACAACATATACATTTTTTTCTTTTTAACATAAGCACTCTTCTATGAAACCTGTTTGGGTTCTCTTCAACCCCAAAAATATCACCTACTCCTTCATCTCCTTTCAAAAATATGTCCTTGATTCTAAATCAAGGGAAATAAAGAATCAGGTAAGAATATTGAGCAAAGGTATATTATAATACATACAGTGATAAAGAGCCAATGATGTATTTTTTTAATTTATGTATAAAACCTTTTTGATAGCACTTGTGGATATCCTGTTTGCTCAATTAGGATGAAAATATGGTAAGGCCAGTGTGTTGTTCAAGTTTGTATGCTCACAATACCTGCAATGCATTGTCTCTGTCAGGTACTCAGTAATTGTTTATTATATTGAAGTGAAACTCCATTTTGATCTGCAGAACAATGTCTAAGTCAATTTCATAATATTTGGAGAAATAACTCAGTATGATTCTGACATGTTACACATCCAAGGAGAATTTAAGGAGGTAATAAAACCAAGTGGTTGATATTTTAGTTATTTGAAAACTTGAAAATGATTAGTTATACCAACATACACAATAAAAATAATTAAGAAAATTGATTAATATATTAATTCAGAAAATATAAAATATAAAAATGTTATTGATCATATGTGTTTTTTACCTAAGTCAGAAGTTATATTTTAAAATACACATAACTTCACCAAGTGCTTTTGATCACTTACCAGTCTTGTTTTTCTACCTAGGTTTAAAAAGAAAGGTCTGCATAAAAAGAATATATTTCCTGGTATTTCCAATTGATTGAGAATTTGCACTGGATCATAAATTTGACCTTCCTTTGCAGAGGAGAAGATCTTAAAGTTCTAATATTCACTTTCTAATACCTAATCTGTAGCCATAAACTGAAATAAAATTATTGCCCTCGGGTATACCTCATATTCCATGACCACATTTTCAGAAAATTATAAAGATACTACAGAGAAAAACTGCAGAAAGTTAAGGGATATGTTTATTTATAGAATCAGTTTAAGTAATGATTTAACATATATCTTGTAATTGATATAACTGAAGATAAACCTACTCATCTAATACTTTAAGCATTGTAACTAATAATATTGATCACGATAGAGAGGAAAGTTTTACATGTGTTCTCAAAAGAAAAATTATTTAGAAATTGTTTTGCAAAATGTGAATTAATACTTACATTTATATATTCCTTTAAGATTAGCAAGTGTTTGAAATTGTTTTAGTGGTTAAGAAAACTCATTAATTTAACAGATGATAATATATTCCCCAATCTATTTCTTATAAACTATATAGGTTTAAGAGAAATATTGATTTCTAAATCTATCAAAAGTTATTTTTAAGACTGTTTTTTTTCAGAGAAATTTTACATTTATAGCAAAATTGAGGAAAAGGTACAGAGATTTCCCATATACACCCTGTTCCCGCTCATGCACAGCCATCCCCATCATCAACACCCCTACCAGTGTGGTACGTTTGTTACAACTGATGGACATGCACTGGTACATTGTTATCTCTTAAATTTTATAGTTTATAAAAGGCATTATTCTTGGTGTTATATATTATATCAGTTTAGACAAATGTGCAATGGCATGTATCCACCATTATAAAATTATATGGAGCATTTTCACCACCCTAAAGACCCTTTAAAAATCTCTTAAATTTTTTTTTTTTGAAAATCAGTATTAACCCCTAAATAGAAAATATTTTATATGAGGAAAAATTAAGTAAGTTTTTAATTAATAAATGCTATAACCTTAGTTTAGATTATTCTTCACTCTAGTGCAACTAAGACAGCTTTCCCTGAATTTGCTGGTAGATCTGGAAGCTAGAAACAACCAATAAGAGCACAATTGTCCACTGAACAATGCAAGAGTAAGAGTGCCAACCCTCACTCTCCATGTTGCTGAAATCCACAAGTAACTTTTGACTCCTCCAGATTTAAGCTTTACTGATAACATAAACAGTTGATTAACACATATTTTATATATGTATTATATATTGTATTCTTGCAATAAAATAAGCCAGAGAAAATGTTCTTAAGAAAATCATAAGAAAGAGAAAATAAATTTACAGTATTTCTTGAAAAACGTTTGCCTGTAAGTGGGAACCACACAGTTCAAATCCATGCTGTCCAAGGGTCAACTGTAATTGATTGCTACAGAAGCCAGAGTAAAAGCCTATAGAAAACTGTTGGCTCTTCACAGTTATTCCTAATCTGTGTTCTAAGGATCTGTCTCTCCCACCTCTAACCAATAAAGCATTGTTGCTGCTTTTCTATAACTCCTAAATCTTGCTCAACTTTACTTTTAGTGATCTCTAACCCAGTACTATGTACAGAAGGGAATTCTGAGAAATATGATCCCAGAATAACCAAAGAGAAAAATCAATGTGGCATAAATTTATTAAGATAAGAAACTCACTATTTAATATTCCCTTTGCCTCCATGTCCTATTTATGGGCAAGTTCCCTCTCCATGAGACAGAGCAAATCTCCCTACACAGAAGCTTCAGACTCAGTGTCCAAGATTCCCATGGAGACAATGGGGCTATGAATCCTTGTACCAACACTTTGAATCAGAACCCAGTGACATGAAGAACTAAGGATGAGTAAATTATTTCTAGTTAAAATTGGTAGGGAGGAGAGTGTTGGGTGAAGCAGTGGCAACTGCATTAATTTTCTGAATGCAGTAATAGCAATGATTGTGTCAGCAGCTTTTGTTGTCAAGAGTTCCTTGTCTATGGCAGTAGAAATGCAATTTCTGGTGTCTGTATCCAGTGAATAATATACTTTCACTGAAGGATTAAAACTCCATTCTTTGGACCTCACATAAATAATAAGGGCTATACAATGTCTTTTTTTTCTGTGATTATTTATATTTATTTTTAAATTATTTTAAATCCTAAACTCTACCATTGTAGAGTTGAAATTTTTTTGAAATGCCAAGGGCTCCATTTTTTCATTTTTTTGCAACCAGTACACAGTTTAAGAAGATCAGTTGTACACCAAAGGCCCCCATGGTGCCCCATTTAACATCTCCTTTTAAAGAATGACAGCTATCTGGACTCTCTACAATATAGGTTAGTTTTTCCAATTTTTAAAAATCTTTATATCAATGAAATCATATAGGATATGTGCTTAATTATTTGGCTTCTTCCTTTTGACATCATATTAGCAAGTTATCTAATTGTTGAGTGGTTGCAATTTATTTTCTTTGCTGAGTAATAATTGGGTAAATATATATTACAATAATTCATTCATTCTTCATGAACATTGGGTAGTTTTTAGGTTTCTGGTGTTATAAAATTATGAACATTCCAGTACATGTCTTTAGTAAAAGATTATATATAAATATAGTGCACAGTAATTTCCTAGGAGTAGAATAGTGAGGTCATAGGATATGCATACACTGAGCTGTGATTATCACTGCCAAATCATTTTTAAAATTGACTTCTGGTGTATTCCACTTATGTAAGTTAGATAAAGTTAGGTAATTATGTTCTTCAAATGCACTATATCCTTACTGATGCTTTGTCTGATTGTTCTATTAGCTATTAAGAAAGGTATGTAGGTGGCACTTTAAAGTTCTGTCAATTTTTGCTTTATGTAGATAATACTTACAGATTTAGAATAGAGATTTCTTCCTAGAAGATTGGTTCTTTTATCATTATGACATTTTTCATTATCTCTACAATAATTCTCTTTTTAATGTATACTATCAGAATCTCAACTAAGTTTAAGATACCTGAGCTATGAGGTATTGGAGTATTTCATTAAGACAATAAGCAAACATGAAAGTAACAGTCAAGCTTTTAACCACCTACTGTGATGGTATGATGGTATATAGCATAAACAAGAGTTGAAACCAGAGAAAGCACTGATTCTCTCCTTTCCATCCTATTTTTCCACACAAAATGACACTGGTGGATCATCACTGACATGGGGTCATCTCACTGCAGAGGAGGCTCTGAACAAAAGACTTCTACAGTTCTATGGACCTGTAGGCTGAGAGAAGGGTGAAGAGAAAGGTCTAGGAGAGAAAAACTACTGAGTATTAAGTCAGAGTAGAGAAGTATCTTAAAGACCATCCCTTCTTCCGTAAAGAGATCTCAGCAGAGGCAACTGAGAAAGGCTTCAGCCAAAGGCCCCAAACAAAAAGGCCTACAAATGAAGACATGTGAGTTAGGAATGCAGCTATATGTAATAGCATGGCCAGCCAGAGGGGTCCTGAGTCCTGACTGCCATTTGCTTTAGATACTGAGATGCACTCTCAATTACAGTCTCCAGTGACAGTACTTTCAGTTGACTTTAAGGTAATAAAATCTTTGTTTTATTAGCATTCCTAGTTATTGTTGACTAGAATACTTGAATGCCACAAACTGTTTAATCACACCTGGAAACTGAGGTTCTCATTTAGAGAAATTTTTAAGGTCAAATTTTGGATCCTGTCTTCCCTACTTCACCTCATCTACATCTACATTTAGGTACCTGGTTCAGAGAAAAACTCAAATTTTCACATTAAAAATAAAAATCTCTATAGTTTTCATTACAGAGGCAGTTGACTGATAGATTACATTCTAACTTACCACTAAAATTTACCTGAATTTTGAAGTAAAACACATTAGGCTTACAGATCTTAAGAAAGTTTTGTAGCAGAGAAAAAATTCATGTAGAATATAATTTCAAATATGTTGTGCCCAATCTTGCCTCCCAGATCCACAATAAGTAAAACTTATGAGTAAAAAGCCCAAAATTCAACTAAAATTGTTGCTTTTTGTAAGATAATTTTTCCTAGAAGATAAAGGAAGATAAAAGTTAATACTGTATTTTATTTTCAAGCAACAGCATTATGACTTTTAGAGTTTTAAATTCTAGAAAGATATCAGAATATGAAAGAATATTTTATTTCTCAATAATTTGACTATAAACATTTTATTTTATTATTTGTAATTTTTATGTATTTTCTCATATATTTCTGGTTAAATAAAATGCAAATTTTATGTTTCAGCTTGAAAATTAGAACCAAATTTATATTGGTTATGATAACAGCAAAACTTCAGAGTTATCCTTAACTATGGATACAATAAAAATGGTGTATTTTTAGACTTCTAGCCTTTTCTATGCTTTCTTTGTACATTTATTGAAATATTCCTGATCCGAATATATACCATAACTCCAGGTTCGGATCTATCAGTTAAGGATTTGCCCTTAATCTTGTTTTAATTTCAAGATATGACATTTCTTAGAATACAGTGTGTTTGTGCTCATGAATAAAAGTATTACTTTAACCAACTTTTCGGGGTTATAATGTGCCCTCCAATTATTCTCTGGAGCTAAAACCTGCCTGATTCTCAACTATACGGCATGAATATTAAAAGTATTCTGCCTTGCTTTACTAGATTCTCTGTCTCTCTTTCATCTGTCTGTTTATATGACTTTGATATTATACAATAATATCAATTATACAATAATATTGAGGCTTGATAACTTGTATGGCAAGTCTTCCTTTTGAAAATAAGTCCAGTAGCAAATTTATTTTTCTTGATACTGCCCCCCGCCACACCCTGAAACTTTTTACAGATTCTTCTTCTTACCCACTGGAAAGAAGCTATGCCTATGTCATGCCTGATGGTAGAACTTCTCAATGATAAAGCTGAGAGAACATAAGACGCTACACAGGAGATATTATAAATTTATATTTATGTCAATATCTAAATATAATGATCCAACCTGGCACAGTTTTAATTTTACCTAAAAATATAATCTGAAGATTCTTATGAAAAGAAATCCCAGAATAAAAGTGATTTTGGAATTTAAAATTAATTTTTTGCCTGTTTTGAGATTATTACAAATAACCATCTAATTTAAAAGCATTCGCATTCTGAAATATAATTTCCAGTTTTATACATGTAAAATTCAAGTTCTCTAACTACTAAGATTTCTTTAACCATTCATTTTGTAAATTTACTTTTTAATGTTGGTTTTGGAAAGCTACAAAACAGGTGATCTCTATCTTATTGAATGTATGTGTGTACATACTTGAAAATTGGTAAAATCATATGTAATTTTAGTTAACTCGATTTTTGTGATACTAACAAAATTTCTGTTGAAATGCAAAGTTTCATTCTACAGTGACCATTTTAACAATTTTTAAAGTTTTAAAATATATTTGCCAGAAAACATGTCTACATGCACCAAAAAGTGGTCATTTCTAATGTAATCAACCTGAAATTACCAAAAATTATGAAAATTTAATTAAGGCATCTTACACCATTTGGGAGTTATGGAATTTTGTTCCACTGGAAGTAAAATGTGTTTATGTTTTTCAGTGTAAGGAAAAGCTCTTTTGATCCTGTATTCCAGGAACAAAGAGACTAATCAATGCAAAATATATCCACAACAAAAATAACAGCTGTTGTAGCAGAAATAACATACTGATCAGAAAAGAGTAGTACATAGAATTCAGATTAGAAAGATGGACAGCAGTAGTGACAAATGGCCGCAGCTAACATCTTGTGTCAATATTCTGGAAGAAATTAAAAGTGTACTACAATAAGACTTAGAAGTTAATATTACTTTTGAAATGCTTACACGTATCGGATTCAACAATTTTGATTTTGCACAATAATGGAACAGCAATGGCCAATGGCCAATGGCCAACGGCCAAATAGTGAACAAAACAGATAATTTTTCTTGTTAGCTAAATTTGTTTAGGACACACATACAGAGACTGATGTGAATGAATCTAGTTCATTTTGCAAAACTCTCATAACAACGATTCTAAAATTTATTAATATTATAACTGCATAAAATAAATTTTAGACACACCTCTGCTACTAGCATATATATTGTCTTAACTTCCTAAGATCTCTTTGACTTTTTATGGCCATAGCAAGTGCTGATCCTTCTGCTTGAAACTCCCTTCCTGCTACATTGCCTGGCAGCCTCCTTAACAACCTTCATGCCTCAGCTTAAGTTTTTTCTCACTCAGTGGACCTTCCCAGATTCAATCAAACAAGATTAAGTTTTTCTTTTCTTGTTGGGAGCCATTCTTGCTGAATGCCCTACAGATAGGATTAAAGTTGCCTGCAAGCTAGAAGTTTGCAAGGCAGATAAGCTCTTTACTGAAGGAGGAAGATTGACTTAATGGGTGAGCTCATTACTACTGAAGGAGGAAGTTTGGCTTATTGGAAAGAGTTGAAAGTTCCTTAACCCAAGGAATAAGAAAAGGAAAATAGGAACAAGGGTGTTTTGAGCTAACTTATGTAAATGTCAGTAATTGTTAGAATATTTGTGAGTTTTGCTTTTTATGCATTTCCAAGGGTGTAAATATGCTGTGCTAAATAAACTCAGGGGTGCAGTATTCACTGTTAGCCCTCCCAACTCTATCTTTTGTCTCTCTTTTTTCTTATCCTCACTCCCCCGTTCAGGAACCGTTCACTCTCAGGACTAATTCACTCACGGCCGGCTGGCTCTGGCATTTTCTTATTAATATTATAACTAAAATTATGTAGTGGAGTTTTTCTTACTATCTTTTCCACTATACCTCAACTAAATTTAAACCCTGTGGTTCTTGCTTACAGTCTTATCTCAGGTACCTAATGGCTGGAATATATTTGGTAGTCACTCCTTAATTGTCAAATAAATTTTTGCATGCGTTAATTAATTAATATGGAAATTAGTAGGAAATATTGGTAAATTATACTCAAGAATATATTGATCAAAAAACTGTCTACTCACACACTTAGACCATTACTTTAATAATTATGTTATTACAGAGATAAATTATATATACATACATAGATAATATAAAAAGGGAAAGCAGAAAATAATTTCAACAAATTTTTCTGACTAGGTGATGGTGGTGTTTGATTCAGAGATAATTTATAAGTATAGAGGGACAAAACAATGCATCTTACATTTAGAACCACATACTTATAAATTTAAAAGCACTATTAGTCATAATATTGCAAGTGTTCTTTAGGCTCTGTGTAAAATTTTTTATTATGCTAAATTCTGAGTTCCTTCAGAATCACAAAGAAAATATGAAGATGGGAAATGGATGTTTGCTACTGCCAGAAAATAGTACTTCTTTGCATTTTAATATCTGAGATAAAGAATTTGGCAAGCATTTAATTTGATTTTGCTCTTACACACTTCTGCCATTCAAATCTCTTCATTCCAAACCAATGTTGCATTTAAACGTTGGCAATCACAAGCCACAATTTTTATAGCATTCAGACATAGTTATCATTTGTTTGAAGGACTAATATCTGTTAGTCATTGTGGCTGATGTTTAGGGTTATGAATTATGGTGTACTAGGATTAAGCACTTTATTCTAAGTGACAAAGTTCATAGGTTCTTTCAAAATATTATAATTTTTTTCTAATGTTGGGTCTTCTAATATGTGGTTTTAAGGTAGGAGCCCTTCTGCCTGGCTATAAGAGAGATACTCAGTGAAAAAACCTGAAGTCTTAATGCAGTACATCAATTATTTATTTCTGCCTCTTTATCCTGCTTTCTGTGGCCTCTTCATTCCAGGCTGTGGGAACAGGCCCTATCTCAGATATTTTATTCTCACAGCAGTGGGGAAAAAGGAGAAGAACCACATGTCTCATAAAACTTTAGTGGCACATGTCTCTTTCTCTCTCATTCCACACCCAAGCAATTGCCTATGCCTGAGGTCAAATGGGGAGGGTATGTAACACTATTCTCTTTTGAATAATTTAATATTTTTTTACTTTATTATTTAATTTTGTTATTATATTAGCTATAACTCTGTTTTATTTTAGTTTGTGTTTTAGTGTTCATGATATAAATTAGTAATTTATCTGTTTACTTTCAAATAGAATTATAAAATTTCAGTTATTGTATAAGAATTTTATACAATAGTAAGTATACTCCCACTTACCCCTTTTCAAACTTTGTGTTATTCTTGTCATACTTCAAAAAATTTTTATATGCTACAAATTCCATACTATATTATTAGTTTTTATTTTTAAAAGTCAATTAAGTGTACATAGTATACTTTCAATTATCCCGTCCAAACTGTGCTATTTTTATTATACTTTTAAAATTTTGTTATAAATCCCACACTATCATTTTTTGTTTGTTTGAATGTGAATTTTACTTTAAAAATATCTAATTTAGAAAATATCTTTCATATTTAACAATGTGTTTACCATTTCTGGTGCTCTACTACTTTTTTTTCGGTTTACATTTCACTCTGATAAATACTTTCTACTTGAAGAATCTCTTTTATTTCAATAGTACAAATCTGCTACTGCTAAATTTTTTTCAACTTTAAATTGTAAAAAAAGTATTTATTTTGACATTGTTTTTAAAACATATTTCCACTGGGTATATAATGATGTCTTTTTTCCTAATATTGTAAGGTATTTCTCTACTGTCTTCTTCTTTAATTGTTTCTGAAAGAATGTCTGCTTCCATCATGATCTGTTGCTCTCTAATGTATACATCTTTGTACTCTGGTTCTTTTTATATATTTCTCTTTTATACCTGCTTTTGAATAAAATGACTATGACATGCGTTGGTATAATTTTCTTCATATTTTTTGTGCTTACAATTTTTTAAGATTCTTAAATTATTTATACTAATAAATTAGAGTAAATTTATAAAGAAATATTGACCACTGTTCAAATATTTTGTTTTCTATCCACACCACCTCCATTTGGAGGAACTCCAAATAAACGTTTATTAGGCTGCTTAATATTTTCCCACAGCTCAGTAATTCCTTGCTTGTATTCCTTAAAATTATCTATTCTCTTTACTTTTCTTCTAGGATAGTTATATTTTTGTTGTAGAGTACACTAATCTTTTTTTTCTCTAGTGTATAATCACTGTCAAAACCCAAAGTATTTTTCTATCTTCTACATTGTAGTTTTCATCTCTAGAAGTTCACTTTTTGTCATTTAGATAGCTTCCTATTCTCTTTTTTACTTGTTGAACATATTAATATATTTATAACACCATTTTAATGTCATTGTTTGCTAAATCTAACACTTGTTTGAATTTCAGGTTGGTTTTGATTGATGTCTTTTTCTTTTCATTTTGCATCACATTTATTTTGTATCTTTGCATGCCTGGTAAAATTTTACTAGATTCCAGACATGATTATTTTCTTCTTTGTTGCTAGACATTTTTGTAACAATTGGTGAATAAAAAGCTTATATAACTCAGAAGGATGGAATATCTTGCATCAATAGTTAGGCTAAACTTATATAGAAAGTGAGATAGTCTATCTCTCACATAGATCAGTGACAACAGAATATAAGGGTAAAGAGGTAAATACCACTAGATATAGCAATGGGAACAAGTTGAAATTTCTTCTAAATTTTATATTTTCTCATGTACATTATTATCTGGAAATCAAATAAACAATATGGATTAGGGTGGTCTTTAAATTTAATAGAACTATAATCCTTTTAGAAGAAAAAAATGTACATGAAGAAACAATTACAAAAAAAGAACATTTGATGATGGAGACAGAGATTGGATTTATGCTACCACAAGCCAAAGAATTCAAGAACTGTCAGCAACCACCACAAATACGTTTTATACTTCTGAGCTCATCCAAAGGAACCAAAGCCGAAAAGTCCTTGATTTTGGATGGCTTGACTTCTGAATCATAAAAGAATAAATTTCTTTTTTTATTTTGTTTGTTTTGTTTTTTTAAGCCACCGAGTGTGTGGTATTTGTGGCGGTGGCTCTAGAAAACCAACACAGTTGCTCAGAAGCACCAATGGTATGTATAATCAGTCATCATAATTGTATGACTTCTTTCCACCACATACAGCAGTATTTTAAACATAGAGACAATGGAGATTTGAATTTAACTCAGGTTTCACTTTGCTAGGCTAGTTAAAAAAAAAAGTGATGGGCAAATCAATTGTTGATATATGCAAGGTTGTGAGGATTATGATAGAGAATGGAATCTAATGGTAGAGAAGTAAATTTAGACATGGAAAGATTGAGAAAGATACAAAAATTGTAGCCTCATTAAATTTTATGTGTTGGGTTTAAAATATTAAATGTAATACTATAAAGAGAAATACAGATAGTGACATTATTTAAATTGACATTATAAATTTTTTTTCATGGTATATTTATTGTCTTTGCCTCTCTTGATCCAATTTCTATCTTCATGCTTATCTCCTCCCCAGGAAACCCACCTGTATAGACACATTCACCACAATCTGTGGACACAGATTAAGTCCAACCAATGGGTAACCCAAAGAGAATCTCAGTGGAGTGGGGGAAAAGATCAGGATATCTATTGTATGAAGTCTTTTTCTGTGAGATCACATTAGACTGGCTCTGTTTCTCAACTCAATCACACCGTTCCTCTTTAGGTGGTCTTCTCTACACAATAGTGTCTTATGTTCGGTTCATTCTTTGAGAGTTAGGAGTAATATAAGCCTGTTGTTACTAACCCCATTCTACTGCACTATAACTGATGTTCCCCTAATTTCTTCCCATACTTTTCAAACAGTAATCTTATAAATAAATCCCTCATGAATTATGATACATTTAATGGGCCTCTGCCTGTTAGGACTTTGACAATACAAAGAGTAGATTTTTATTGCTAACTTCAAAGTTTAAGGAGCAAATAAGAAAAGCAGGGTAAATATCATTTGTAGGCAGAGTTCCAGGAACTGAATGGACACTCTGTTGGAAAATAATGTAGTTTACTGAACCATTAAGAAGTATATCATTGAGATAAATTAAGAATTTATGGGGAAGGAAATGGATATTAAGGATGATTATATGAAAATATAGTGATATTATTTAAGGTCCTAGTGTGAATATCTTTAACCAGCCACAAGAACAAGGATGACATTTACTTGACCCTGTCTCAGATTAGTGTGAGAGAAAAGAGTCATGCCTTAGAAGGCTTCTGAGTAATATATTTCCTCACAGAAAGCCAGATTCAGAAAAAAGTAATAGCATTCAAGCAACATTTTACAGGTCAGTGGAAGTTTTTGAAAATTGGAAGTGGTGACATGTTGTCATCAGAGAACATAAATAACTTTCTCTTATATTAATTAATATTTTTATGAAAGATTTAATGAAATATATTCAATATCTAGGAGAGCACCTAGCACATAATTGCTCAATTTTAAATAAATTTCTAGAAAGTCAACCAAGAAAATATCTAGGAATAATGTTAATAAGAAATATATTTGAAACATTAAAATAACACAATAATTTGTTAACAATAATGGAGAAGTTTTAAAAAAAATGGTGAAATATAGTAATTTTAAGTAGAAGATTGAATTTGCCCTGAATAACATTTATTTAAGGTAATTCAAACCAAAATCTAAAAAAGTTATTTTGAAGTAAAATTAAAAAAAATGTAGTTTTGGAGTTTACCTTTGAAAGAAAACCAAAAGAAAATAGAAAGAGTAAAAATAACTGAATATTTTAACAAAATAAAAACAAGTCATATTTTTGATACATAATGCTTCTCAGATTCATGTAAATAAAACCCCAATGATACACTCTTAAAAGATGATGAAAAGCAATTATAGATATAAACCAAAGATTATTACTTTAAGAGCATAAACATATGCTTTATAGCACTTTAAGTTTCTGAATATCTATAATAATCTTTAATATTTAATGAAAGTGCTATGTCATTATAGCAATCAGAATAACCACAAATCTTTAAGGGTCTAGAGATTATTTTCCAAAAGCTAAAGGTACATATCAGACTATTTTTTGGGCAAGGAAAATTTTTTCACTCTATACCTCAGAAATAATGAACTATTTCAATAAATATATTTGCTACTAACAAATTTTACTTCTTAAAATATGCCTTGTCAATAAGGTTAATAACTAAAGTTTTTAAAACTTAAGTGTGCTTTTGAATGGTTCCAAAATATTTTCACTTCTTATTCTAAGAATAAGGTTTCAATAAGTACCAAGACTTGAATATAAAATTCTAAACTTTGCACATCATAGATGAAACACTAGGTATACAAAGATCATTACTTAACAAAATACTTTTTACATTTTTTCTGGAATATTTTGTCATATATCAATTGCTAATTCAAAATATTTTTCACCAAATTATTTCACACTCTATTTGCAGGTAGCTGCTGTGCTAGTCAACCATTTTCACCATAATGCTGTGTTTCCATCACATTAAAACTTATTTGCTTAGAACACAAGTGTTTTCACTCCATAGATGGGTGGTTTAGAAACAGAAGCTCTGCTTCAAAAAGCAGGTCTACTTGGAAAGATCTCTTCCACACAAACAACCACATACTCATTTTTCAAAATTATTTCTACTTATTAAATATCTAATGAAAAGTTACAATTGTGATATTACTGGCTTTCATCTTGAGAAAAAATATAATTCTATACTTCTAACTTTATTATCTGTATAGCAATTTGTTCAACTATGAAAGACACTAGTTTACTATTCATGCAGAAGATAGAACATGTGCCTATGGCTGCAACATCTCAGTCCTTGCAGTTTGAAAATATAAAGCTATTGACAAAAAAAAATCTATTTCATTAGCTTCTGCTTTTGTATATATATATTGTTTAACATTGGAGCTACAATAGTTTCATCATACAGAAAAGACACAATAAATGAAGTAGAATGTGGTGTCCTCTCTTCTAAAACATCTATTAAATCGTTAAATATTTCCTGTGGCATTCTTTGCCTAATTTAAAAAAAAAACATACTTTCTTCCTAGAATCCACATTTTAATGCTGTTTGCATTATAGGATAAATACTAAAAATGAATATGCTTTATCAACAATAAATATAATTATGTTTCCCCAAAAAAATCAACTACATAGTTGATCAATGTAAAGGGTTAAAAAATAGATGAGACTCGTGTTCTTTTATTCATTCTTAAATTTTAGTTCTTTAAAAATTGTCTAAATGTGGGTATTTTCTACAAAATTATATAAAGATTAGCATTGCATAATTATCTGAGAAGGCAATAGAATTAAACTTATAGAAGTTATTTTTCTTTTTATAAAGAGAATCTTAGAAGTCTAAGAAATAAAATAACTACAAAAATGTTTGGCTATTTGTTTATATTTTAGGACTTTAAATTCTATTGGTATTTTCTATACAAATAATATATCTTTTCTCTTACCATATTATGAAATCTGAAAAAAAAATTTACACAAAAACAAATTTGAGTAAAATTCAAGTAATTTTTATATATTCAGCAAAATTGAAAATTAACCAAAAAAATACAATTACTCAGGATTTTTTAAAATCAACCTAAAGAAATATTCACAAACTGTTTACAATGTCTATATATCTATGCATCAATCAGAAAAATAAAGATAAAAATGAGTAAATAAGCATTCTACAAAAAATTTAAAAAAACAAAAAGATGAAATTGTGAGCAGTAAAAAAATACATTTTGAATCCTAAAAATAATTTTTTAATACACTTAGTAAAATAAAAAATTAAATTAAATATACTCAAAAAGAGACAATTATTTTAAAGTAAAGTGGCAATATATCATTCTCTATTAATATTTTAAAGCTCAAATTTTTATTTGCTTAAACTAAAAAGAGTTTACTATTTTAGTTAAAGTAAATGACTACAACTTTAATTTTGAATAAACAAATTCATAGAAACAACCCTTTCAATTAATCGTCTGATGTTTTATAAAATACTCATAGACAACCAACTCTTTGACAGTCAATGAGAGGTAAAATTATATATATATATATAATATATGTTGAGGTAAAACTTGGTTGTGATTAAAGAGTTCCAGAAATATGATTAACAAGGCAAAACTAAGGAGAGTTTTCTTAGTGAAGATACTGCATCTCCGCAGTGGGTATGACATATATATATATATGTTGAGGTAAAACTTGGTTGTGATTAAAGAGTTCCAGAAATATGATTAACAAGGCAAAACTAAGGAGAGTTTTCTTAGTGAAGATACTGCATCTCCGCAGTGGGTATGACTGATAAATGTTATATATACTTCTGTCTGCCACTGAATTTTACAGTTCTTTTCTGCTTATTCCACCTGGTTATTTTGTGGATATTGGGAAATCAACTTAAAATATTTTGTGGAATAGCCAAAACAATATTAAATAAGAACAAAGTCAGAATACTGACACTACCTAACTTTAAGATTTACTAAAAGCTAAAGTGTGTGAGGCAAATGAGATAACCACTGCACTACAGAAACCAGACAAATGGCCAAGATGTGAAAACACCAAAGCATCCTTCGATAGATGATTGGATAAAGAAGATGTGATATATATACACAATGAAATATTAGTCATAAGAAAGGAAATACTGCCATTTGTGACAACATTAATAGATCTTGTTACATTTTAAAAATTTTCCATAAATTTACCATTAAAACCTAACACTGAGACATATTAGTATTTGCAATCCATTTCTTACCACAAGTACTCTTCACAAATTCTACATGGAGAACATTCTACCTCTAATCATTATTGATCAAGGAAGTCTTTCTCTTAATGTTGTTGATGCAGTTCGATGCAGAATTTAGTAAGTCTTCTCCAAGACTTTTAAACAATAATTGTGAATGTACTTTTGAAAGTGGCCAATATTGATTTTCCTAAATATTCTAAAATAAATCAATTTAGAATATTGATTCTAAAATATTGATTCAAAATAATATTTACATTATTTAACACTTCAACTTTTAGTAACAGTTTTCTTTTTGATCTTTTTTCCCACTTATTTTCTTATGACTTTGTTATTTATGATAGAAACAGAAAATTCTTTCTTAATAAGAGCAATATGTTTTTATTTTTAAGCTTTTTAAAATCCTCTTTTTAAAATTAGTAATTCCTAAAATAAAATTGGTATATTTTAATCCTGTTCTTCCCTTTGATTTTTTTATTTTAAGAGAAAGTTATGTTTAATTATAGAGAAATATGTCTCAAGTTTCTCTTCTGTTTCTTCATTCACATTATTTACAACACTAATCCTTGTGCCGAATTAGAGAAGCTCTCAGCTAATTGAAGCAGCGATAGCAGAAATACGAAAATGCCTTTGATATAACTATTCCTTTAGTAAGTTAAAAATAAAACAAAAAATTTCTATGGAAAAATACAAACCAATTTAGAGTGAGGGAAAATGCTGGCAATCTCAAGGGCTATGCAGGTATTTGATCAGAGATAGCTGTTTTTATTTGGGATAGACCATATCAAATAAACCACCCATAATGGTTTATTCTTTTAATCATAGGTGGTTAAATTTTCCCAAGGCTAATTATTTTCCCTTATCTGAAATGAATTTTCTGTGGTATTTAGCAAATTCTTATTAGTTTGTCTTCTGAGATGTCAATGTGCATTTGATGTGGATTCAAAGCATTATTTGAATAGTTCTTCATATTCATCCTTAAGGTTCTAAAGTTGCCACATACATCAAATACCCTTTGAACAAAGAATGATGTGATAATGAAGGGAAAATGTGCCTACAAAATGCACAGGATATTATAGTTTTGCTCCCTGAACTGTTTCAAACAAAGAAACAAGTCAAAAGAAAGAATAAAAAGAAACTGCTAGACACTGGATTGAGCAACTTGGTTTCCTTATTAAATAAACAATTTAGAGTTTCTCATCACTCTTCAGTACATGTTCCTATCTCACCTCTGGTAACATTTCAAAACTGATTTTGTGATTTCTCTGACTAGGCATCAAAGTTTCAGACAATTTCTTTTTTCTTTTATAAAGTACTTAGACTATGAATAAATCTGTTGGACATAAACTATGCTGCACTTTTTGAATCTGTAATGCAGAGGTTTTATCAGGCCTACACATTTCACATACACGTCCCCAAAATGATGTCTTACAGAGTTACAGAACAAATGATTTCCCCAATTTCAATGTCAGATTCAATGACTACATAAACCTTCATATTATTATGGAAGTTAGTTAAGCAACTTTCAAGTCAGAGATGAGGTACATAGAAAATAGGATGGGGAAAGACAGGTTGGTTGGGATTTTTATTCTTTTATATATTTTGTTTATGTATTTCTACTTCGTCTCTTGATCTTATCCAATTACCACCCCGATTTTCTCAATTTTGTTGTGAAATATTCATTTGCAGCAGCTGCTGTATTCTAGATCATTATTGCAAATTGTCATTATTTTTTCCTTCTTTTCATTTTTGTCTGCCCACTTTAATCAGAATCAATATTTCTAAGAATGTTTTAATTAAAATAATTAAGAAAAATACACACCTGTACAGATGATTAGCACTCCACATATGCTTAAATACATGTGAAATTATTTTAATATTCAAATTAATTTAATATTTTAATATTAAAAGTCATATAACACTTTGGCTATCTGGCCCTACAGATTTTTACAGTTACCATGTTCTTTAAATCCAAATAAAATGGCTTCAGGTTTTATTCCAGGTTCTACTGAAAATCCACCATTATCATTACCAACGCTTCTGCTATGCCTGAAGAGTTAGTTATGTTCCTCCATGACCTTTTACCCTTGATGTCTAGACCTAGACTTATGCTCAAATTTCGCATGCCAGAGTTAGCCTTTCCCTTCTATTCTCTTGTTCATTTTTCCTCAACTTTAATTCTTAAAAAAATAAAAAATAAAAAAACAAACAAATGCAAAAACTGACTGAAAGTTTAAGGATAACAGGAGTGTGCTGGAAATTCTTCAGAGCACAGAGCCCTGTAGGATATATATTAGCCATGTGATTGCACAGAAAAAAATAGAAAATTTGGCCTCTCTTATGGTATCAGATTTATTTGCACAAAACTAATTTTACTTATAGTTTTGTTTTCCTTAAAGCATTATAAAAGCTTACAATTTAGTTAAATATAGTGATATATCAAAAAGAGTGAATATTAAATTAACTTATTCAAAGGTAGTGGAAGTTTTGGGAAGAAAAATGTGCTGGTAATATTTTAACTATAATATTATAAAAGATAAAAGTAGTCTCTTAAAAGTATAGCACATATTACTGGGAGAGCTGCATTCAAAGAGTTTTTTTAAAAAGTTAATGGAGAATATTTTTGCCTAGATGATTACATGGGTTTACTCTCTAAGGTAGCATATTTTTATTCCTATGCAATATGTTTCATCTATAGCTACAGGTGATAATATATGAGCTGACACTTGGGAAAAAAGTAGGACAGCCAAGATACAATAATATTGAACTTACGGAAGTCTATAAAGACAAGGAAGTATAGACTAAATGAAACATTTTGGAATTGATAAAACATAAAATAAAAGATAAGGGATCCAATTAAGGTAGTAATACAGGTACATCATCTAGAACCGATTATAATGAATTTTGCTTTTATGTATCAGATACAATATGATTTTCCTTAAAAATATCAAGAAAAAATAAATTTCCTGAGATATTTTAATAATAATTCTTGTAGTATAGAAATATATATCTAGAAGATATGGATCAAAGTAAAAACCCTACATATAAAACAGCAGTTAAAGAAGGATTAAATTGTCTAGATTATAACTGAATTTACGCTACCAAACTATAATATATTCTAACACTATAAATTTTTAAAAATGCATTTATGAGACATTTGGGATGATTTATTATTTGATGATATGTTAAGGAGAAAGTTGTAATTAGAATAATTTTTCAAATATGTATGATTTTATAATAATTTGACGGAAGAAAATAAATATAAAAAATTTAGAAAAATAATACGACTTTAGTATTGAAAAGATTTAAGTTGCCATGGAGGTATCATTTGGCGGTAATAACTAAATTACAAGAATTTTAGAAGCGAGAAATAAGAGAAAAAAAGTTTTCATGGTCATTATTACATGTGTATTTTTAAGTTTCTTGTTACAGCTAACTTTTCTGTGCAACAAACAGTTCTAAAACTTAGTGGCTCAAAACAATGGAAGCAGTTATTTAACATGTGTATTTGCAGGTTGGCAAAATATTGGGGTGATTCCTCTGGACTGGATTATTCTCAGCCAGTCTCAGCTGGGCCACTGATGCATCCTCAGCCAACTGAAGGGGCGACTGGTTCTGGGTGATTCATAAATGTCTTTCATTAATGATAACATGGAAAGCTTGGGATATTTACAATTCATGCGGTCTCACTCTTCATCATGCTAGCCTAAGTTTTTTCACATTTTTTTTTTCAGATTTTTAAGAGAGGGTGTAGAAATAGACAAAGTCAATTGAAGTCAAGGCTACAAAGAAGCATACCATCACTTCCATACCTTTTATTTGTCAAAGGCAGCCAGCCCCAAATCAAAAGGAGGTAAAGAGACTTCTTTTTTGGTGGCTGGAACTACTGCAAAGAGGGAGGAGAAAAGTTTAGGACCCTTTTGGATAAATTCTCACAGAAAAATGTAAGTCCAGTAATTTCTACTAAGGTGTCAAAAATAAAACAAGAAAAGGCATTTCTGATACTACATAACAGGTTGAAACAATGAAGGAAACTAATTAAAAGCAGAAAAAGTCAGATGTATAGTGGAAAGATTATTAGAGACTTGTTTAAAGAACTACAAATCAAAAAATATAATTTTGAAAATTCATATTTTAATTTTTAGTTTGTTTCCATTATCTACATATTAGTGTAAGAAAATTAAAAATTTTTATGAAACATAATTATGTCTTTTGTGACTATATTCTATATGCTAGAACTCATTCTTGTGCAATGCCCTCTTTATTCATTATTCATATTGTCTCCCTCTCTCCCTTCCTTCCTTTTCTCTCTATCTCCTTTGTTTTTCCTTCCTTCCTTCCTTTCTTCCTTCCTTCCTTCTTCCTTCCTTCCTTCTTTCCTTCCTTCCTTCCTTCCTTCCTTCCTTCCTTCCTTCCTTCCTTCCTTCCTCTCTCTTTTTTTCCTCACTCCCTCCCTCCTTCCTTCTTCCTTCCTCCTTCATTTTTTTCCATTAAATAAAGTGTTGTGATAATCAACATACTTTATTTAACTTTTGACAATTACCTGAAGTAACTAGTTTTATTTCTAATTTTTATAAACATATACTTTTTTCTATGTTTTTAAAATTGAATTTAACAGATTTTGTATTTCAGAGCATTTTTAGGTTTCCAGAAAAACAAAATGAGTGAAAGTACAGAAACTTTTCAAATAACCCCCCTCATCCTGTACACAGTTGCCTTTATTATTAACATCTTGCATTAGTTTGGTACACATTATAATTGATGAGCCCATGTTGATACATTATTAACTGAAGCACATGGTTTGCATTGTTTCACTCTGTATTGTACATTCTATGTGTGTGGTTTTTTTTTTGACAAATGTGTAACATATATCCACCATTACAGTACCTTACAGAATAGATTCTCTGTCCTTAAAATGTTCTACCCATTCATTCTTTTCTCTTTTCCCCTGAACTCCTGGCCAACCACTGATCTTTTTATTGTGTCTACTTTTGCCTTTTCCAAAGCAAAATGTCACATAGTTTGAATCATAGAGTACGTGGCCTCTTCAAATTGGCTTCTCTCATTTAGCAATAGACATTTAAAGATCCATGTTTGTTTGTGATTTGCTACCTTAATTATTTAATACTATTACATTGTCAGGATCCACCACAGTATATTTATCCACTCACCTACTGAAGGACATCTTGTTTCCAAGTATTGGAAATTATAAAGAAAGCTGCTATAAAAAGTTGTGTGCAGGTTTTCAAATAGACATAAGTTTTCAGTTCATTGTGTAAATATTAAGGAATGTGAGCGTTGAAAGACCAACTGTTTTTCACAGTGGCTGTACTATTTTTTATTTCCTTCAGCAATGAATGAGAGTTCCTGTTGTTCTTAGCATTTGGTGTTGTCAGTGTTTTAAATTTTATTCTTTTTTACAGATATGCTGTGTAGTATCTACCTGTCGTTTTATTTACAATTCCTTAATAACTTATGATGTTGAGCATCTTTTCATATGCTTATTTGTCATCCCTGTATCTTCTTTGAAAGATATCTCCTCATATCTTTTGCCCATTTATTACCTCAGTTGCTTGATGTCTTATTGTTGACTTTTAACAGCTTTTGTATATTTTAGATACAAATTTGTTATCAGATGTGTTTTCAAATGTTTCTTCTATTCTCTGTCTTTTCTTTTCATTCTCTTAACAGAACTTTCTATGCAGCAGAAATATTTAACTTTAATGAAATCCAACTTACTGTTGTTTTTTTTCATGAATATTTTTTTTTTTGGAGTTGTAGCTTGAATGTCCTTATCTGAAAGTTACCTAGTTTTTCTTCTATGTTATGATCTAGAATTGTACAGCTTTGTGTATTACATTTAGGTATATAATCCACTTTAAGTTAATTTTTATGAAAGGTGTAAAGTCTGTCTGAATTCATTTTATTGCATGTAGATGTCTAGTTGCTCTAATATCCTTTTATGAAAAGACTATTCCCCTCCCCCCATCTCATTAAATTGCCTGTGTTCCATTGTCAAATATCACTTGGCTATATTTGTGTGAGTCAATTTCTGGGCCCTCTATTCCATTTCATTGATCAATTTGTCTATTATTTCACTAATACCACTCTGTCTTGATTACTGTAACTTTAAAGTAATTCTTGATGTCATAGTTATCAGTTCTTTGTGACTTGGTTCTTCTTCCTTTGATACTGTATTGGCTATTCTGGGTCTTTTGCATATCTACACACATACACACAGATATACACACACACACACACACACACACACACACACATATACACACGCACTAGAATCAGTTTGTTGATATACAAAAAATAACATTCTGGGGTTTTGATTGGAATTGGGTTGAATTTATACATCAATAAGAAAGGGCTGAAAATGTATTTTTATTAATAAAAGTTTTTATTATATTATTAATAAAATATTAATATAAATAAATATTAATTAAACAAATACTCTTTGATTCATCAGTTTTTATAGTTTTTCTCATACAGATCTTAAATATGTTTTGTTAGATTTTAATTTCAGTGTTTTAGATAATTGAATGTAAATATAAATTGTATTAATATAAGTTATATAATATAAATATAAATTTCAAATTCTAATTATTCATTGCTGGATATAGGAAAGCAATTGACTATCTATATTAACCTTGTGTTCTGTAACCTTCCTATATTTGCTTATTAGTTCCAGAAATTTTTGGTTGATGTTGATTCTCAATTGTTTAATTAATAATGTCAATATCTTCATAGATAACTTTCTGTGGTTATTTTTATAGTATTTCTCTCTATTACTACCCTAGACCACCTGGACAGCAAGGATCACAGTCTATGTTATAAATATAGACTAACAACTTTTCACATTTTCACATTAGGTGATCATTGAAAAGGTGAATAAATGAGAAGAAAATAATTCAGCCTATAATATAACATAACTAACACTAAAAGATAAGAAAATTCTCATTCAAATGTGTAAACTTATTTGTGCTAAAGCAAAGAAAGAATACAAAATGATACAAACAGAACTTTCATATTTGAAAGTAAAGTAAGGGTGGCTTTCTAAAATAAGGTCATCTAAACCCAGTGTATAACACATACTTATCTCTAAAATATATTCTTCTTAAAGCTTTGAATTTCTGAAAATACACTGTTATCAAAGCAGACATAGCACAGCTTGCCTAATACTTTGATGTTGGATGACTTGTTCTTAAGCTGTGTTTTCTTTGTAGTTAAATCTTTGGTTGAAATGTTTACAAGTTTGCTAAAGTAAAATAAAATAAAATAAAATAAAATAAAATAGATAAGATAAATTATATGTCCAATAGGATAATACACCTACATCAATAATCACTTGACCAACATAAAATGAGATTATGAAAATACAGTGAAGTTTACATCTGACTAATTTGAATAGAGATCATAGTATTTTTTTTAAATATGAGATTGTTTAGCTGTTGCTAGAGAATATATATTATATTAATTCTGTATGTTTACTAATGTACACTTAACAAAGCCAAACAGTATAAATTCCTCACAATTTTGTTATGTCTTACATTTGTAAAAATATTTCAGTCTAAATGATTGCTAATAAGTATATGAACAGGTTTTCATCAGTCCCTTATATAGACTCAAAGAATTTGAGGGAGAAGAAAATATAACTGGGTACATTGTGTGTAAGTATATTATGGGGAAAAATAAACTTATTGTTACCAACACAAGCATCGTAAATAGATAGGTATACTTGATTGTTCTACCTCAAACCTGACTCCATTTTAAAATGATAATAAGTCCAAACAAATACATCTGTATGCAAATATAATTTAAGCAAATATTAGCTATGTAAATTATATATATATATATACATATGTATAATGCAGAAAAGCTATATATAAATATATTTATAATATATCTATAATATATACATATATATATATATTTTTTTACAGATTCAACAAAGATTTTTTGACTGTCTACTGAAGTTTAGGCATTGCATTATATAGTAGGAATGCAGAAGTTCAATCCCCTGCCTTCCAGTAAAGTGATATGCAACCCTGACTCAGTTTCATTATTACTTATAGAGCTAATAAGATAAAGACACCTAACTTCACTTTTGAAACTATTATTTTTTTTTAAAAAAAAGTCTTCTACAAATTATTCACTGTATAAGGAAGACATAATTAAAATAATTCTAATAACATCATAGAAATAGGCCCTGGATATAAAACGTTCTTTAATGGTATATATCTAGTCCATTGTATTATTCCCAAAAACTCATTTTATAAATCTCAGATTTTTTGATTTGGGTTTTAATAGAGAGTGGGTAAGAACATACAGCAAAGTTTTTGTGAAGCATTAATTAAAAGGAAAGGTGAGGTTGAAGAGGCAACCACAAACTGCTCATGAAATGTGCTGAGCATTCTGGAGTCTTCCCTGAAAGCAATAGGAACTTATAAAAAATTTTAAGTGATAGATACATATCTGTATTTTAAAAACTTTGGCAACAGATTTAATATTTAGAGTGTCAATTAATTGAAATTTGAGAAGAAAAGGGATAAATAGAGGAGTATTATGAAAATTGAAGTGAGAAATTCAGAAGTCTTGAACTCAAATAGAGAAGAGTGGATCTAAAAGAAATTTGGAGGGTCCATAGAATGTGGTAATTTGTGTTTGGGGCATAAACAGAGAATGAGATGTAGCCTTGAGATAAACAGAGAATGAGATGTAGCCTTGAAATCCAACTTTATTGTCACCTCCTCAGAGACACACCCCAATCTATTTGTATTATTTTTATTTAAACTCTTCACTTATATAATTCTTCTCTCATTAAACCTATCAAATTTTAAAATTGTATATTATTTTTGTATTTACCAATGTATACAGTCCTGATAAACCACATATCTAAGAAAGTGAGAATGATGACTTTTATCACTTCATTTCTGATGATTAAAATAAATATTAGTACATTAGTATGTATTGATGTATATAATGAAAAACTAAACCCAAATATCCATAATATAGTTCTATTATGTCATTAGGTGTTCTCTATTTCTAGATAATTCAAACTTCTATTTTTACAGCCATTGTGTGCCATTTATTCAATCATGTCTTCTATGCTTACTCTTTTCCCTTCTATGAAAGTATCCAAATACTATGATGATGATGATGATGATGATGATGATGATGATGATGATGATTTTGTTTTTAAATCTTCATGTATATGTGGGAAAGAGCTAGAAATACTGAATGAACAGTACCCAGTTAGAATATCACCTAAAAGATGAATAAGCAGAATAATGCATATGTTATCTCTGAGAATTCTAGAGAAGAGGTCTAAAATAGTTTCTGGAAGGACTAGTGGACAAAGTTATATATTGGTTCCCACACTAATGTGAGCATAGATCTCTGAAATCAAGAGAATGGTTATAACAACTAGAGCAGAAAAACTTGATGTAGTAGCTTCCACTTCTAGTCAGAATAAAGTAAACAATTAGTCTTCATTCTAGTCTATGTCCTCCCTTTGCAAACAAGTAAGAACTGGACAATGTATATAAAACAATAATTTTCAGACAAAGAGAATCATTCAACATAGGACTATAATCACAGAGAGAAGAAAAATTAATAAAGTGATAATTATAACAGCCCCAATTTTCTGCCTTGTGGTAATTTCTGGTTTGAAGTTGGAAACACGACCCATAAAGTGCCTTAGAGTCCTATCAAATTAGAGAGAAACAGAGTTTGGAACTTGGAGAGATCTAAATAACTAGATATGAAGAGTAGAAACCAAATGAGGAGGTAACTGAATAATAATCATTGCATATGTCAGATGAAATTTCAAAAGGCCAGGTAAAACTCAGTTGCCAGGGAAATTAACCCTACTGGTGAACACATAAGCAAACTCATACAGGGCTGGGACATTGGAAAAGTTCTAACCGGTGAAGTTGAGAAATACCATTCTACATACAGAACACTCAGAAGACACACTAGAGGTGTCATGCCTTGATGCCCTAATTTAAAGTAAAACATGAAGGTGATAGAGAATGATATAAATGACTAAAGTAGACCAAGGATAAAGTTATTCTCATGTCACTCAAACAAAGTTTCTAAACAAATTTTGGGAGAATTAAGCTCATTAGGAATCAACTTATCTATTGATTGGATAAATCATGCTTCCAAATTCTTAAAAGGAACACAATTTTTTTAAATTGCCTCAACAACAGAATATTCTTAATGTCTAACAAGTGATAATAGGAGACATACAAGAAGCAGCCAAATGTGAACCAAAATCAGAAAAAAAAAAATCAGTGGCAGTATATTTAAAGTAAAAAATATGTTAGAAGCCTGAATTCAACCACTCTGAGAAGCAGGACAAGACTATGTCTCCCAGCTTGCTCCACCAGAGCCACTTGAATGAGGCTTAGTGAGTCAAAGCTGCAAACTAGAAAAGATGAGTGAAAATTAAAATATAATGATAGAAATTATCCAACCAGAAGTAGAAAAAAAGAAAATGAAGGAAGATGAACAAAGCATCAGTAATGTGTGAAATAATATAAATGGTCTAACATGTATGTATTTGAGTCTCAGAAGGGCAAGAGAAAAAAAGGTCATAAAAACGAGGGCTACCAATAAAAGCCAGTGCAGATAGTTTAGGGCAGAAACAGTGTAGGCAATGGGGGTAGACAGCAGTTGTGTTAACACACACAGTAACGTGCCTGGCATCAATGAAGCTGGTGCTAACTGATCATATGGAAGATATTTATGAAACACCTACTTTTTATCACAAGTTGGTCTAGGTGCTGGGCAATGACTTTCTTGAACTCTAAGAAGTGTGTCCTAGATGGATTTTTAGAATGAATTATACCAAGAAAAGGAAGGGAAACTCTTTAGGGGATGTCTAGCAATGGGATGTCTAGCAATGGGAGATAAGGAGGGCCTAAACTTTTCTGCTGGCATGCTAAACAAGAGGGTGGGTTTAAAAGGCTTTCCTCAAGTGGAATAGAATTTAGCCACTGACTGAATAATAATTCATATTAGATTTAGAATTTTGAAAAATCAAGGAAAGAAAAAAATGGGTAGAGAAAGAAGATACATTCTAATGTATGTATATAAATAATTCAAAGCACTAACAGGACAAGTTAGATATCCAGAAAATACATTGTAGGGCTAAACCTTGCGAGGTCAGTATTGCAAATTTAGATTAGTGAGTTACTTTAATTTTATTTATTATCTCCCTTAATACCTAAAACTACACTAGGTATTTAGTACATTTTTAGCAAAAGAATTAATTGAGTAATATTATTTGTTTATAAGATTGCAATTACTTTTGATTGCAATAAAGGAAATAAAACCCTACATACTTGAAAACATTTATATGTACTTAGAAGACTGAAGCCATAAACGAAAAAACAGCAATTGAATGTACTGTAAGAAGATACTTTGCATATTTTCAAAAAATATATCAAAGTTAAAAGGTAGTAAGCAGCAACTTCTATTGAGTTTGGATGTATAGAATTGAACTGATGAGGACACAGCAAACTAGTGGTTTATCAATGAAAAAAAAATGAGACATTATACATTTAACTAGGTCACAAAGCATTGAGAATAAAATTGATCTGAGTAATTTCTCACCATAAACTTAAAATACAGCCAACATGATTATGTCCAAATGTTGTTTTTAGAGTTTAAGATAGCAATGCATGGCCATAAAGTATGCAGTGCTAAAAACAGCCTAATCATCTGATATCAAAAGCATTGATTATTAGATGGAGGAAGCAATTGTGCAAAGTCTACGGAACATTATGTACACATTCCAAAGTATGAATTACTACAGCTTTTTAAAATATTGCCCCAGGCAAACTTTTCGTTGAAAAATCTTGTATGGTATATACGATCTGTGGCATTGCTACTATCTGCTGTCAGGGTTAATCCATTAAGATCAATCTTGGATATCTATCTAAAGGCTGTTTTTAGACTGTTTATAAAAATAATACAACCGAAATCAGTAGTGTTTTATATTAGTTGTATTAAGGACTTTTATTTTATATTAATTTAAAAGTTATAATATGTAGAACAATTTCTTATTTTTTAAATTTACATTATTTAAGTTCAGTAAATAGTAAGCATTTCGAAATATTCTTTGCCTTCCCTAAAATACAAAAGCTTCTTAATATCTTCTATAATAGTAGAATAATTATGCTAGTGATGGAAGTGTATTCATTTCATTTTCTTTTTCTTTCTAAAACACTCATTGCTGATTTTACAGATAGGTAGACAGACACATACAAACACACATTTACACACATATATATTGTGTTTCTCATATATGCATATAATCTATAAAGAATTTAGACAGAAGAGATATCTCTTTTAAGCAAAATCATTAAAATGCCATCAAAAAGTCATTGATCACTAATTCAATAGCTTTATAGTATGTTTTATTTTTAAATATGGAAGAAGACCTAAAAATAATATTTTTATTGTTAGTAAATATATACTGGTGAATGTGCTTATTAATGCCTGTATCTGTGTATTATTCATTATCCATTTACTGGACAATTATTAGATGCATGATATCTCACCAGTCTCTAAGAATGAGATCAATTTTCTCTTCTAAATCAAAAACTACTGTATAATTTAGTTTAAGTATAAAATCATTGGTTACATTTTAAAATAAGTCATCTTAATTTAAAAAAAGCTACAAGTTTATATTGGCTATATATTTTTTAAAAATGTTAATCCATTTTATATTCAATCCTGGAAACTATAATTAAATAACAATTTGGGGAAAAGAGAGTAAAATCAAGTGATGGAATGTAACAATCCATTCAGTAGATATAGATTCAGTAATAAACATTTAGGTTTCTTCTGGCATTTTTTTGAAACTGCCACTTCTAGAATCCTATTTATTATTGTTAAATGAATTTTAAAAACTCAGGAAGAAAATAATGACAGTAACTAGTGTTTTACATATAATTTCTCTTACTTTTTTGATTATTTGGGGAAATACGTATTTGAAATAATACTCATATATAACAAGAATCTATAAAATTCTGATTATTGAAGCCATATAGTTACAACAACAAATATGACCCAAGTATTAAACAAATCAATTTTGGGGTAAATCAGGTAGAGAATGAGCTCAAAGTTTTTCTGTAAAACATCAGAACCACCTAACTGCTTGAGGGAATTCACTAAATGTTGAGATAAGTTTATTAGAATTTATATGGTTCATTATTATCAATATATATTTTATTGGCATTTAATTCTACTTTTAAGGATTTAGCTTCAGAGTATTATGCCTTAAGACCATTGCTAAGGAGCATTGCAAATTTTCATACATATTAATGAGCTTTTACTGGTACCATACATTCTAGTCAATGGTTCATTTGTGGTGCTGTAACAATTTATGTTATACAACAATATTTGATCAATTATTCAATATATTATTTAATTTTACTTTACTCTTTTATACAATTAGATAATAGAAAATAAAAATCATTAATATTTAGTAATAAGAGATTTAGAATGTCTGTTCTTAATGCAGTTATAATGAACTAGAAATAAGTATGTTTTCCAATGCAGCAAATTTTTAATCTCAGTAAAAAAAAAAAAATCACTAATTTTTAAGCCTTGTCTCTATATGTTCCATTGTGAAATAAAAATATAAAATTGAAAACATATAAGAATGCTAAAAGCACATTGTCAAAAGATGCCAAAAATTTTATAATATAATTCACCCTTTGACGATCTTCATAACTCTATTACTTCACTTTGGCAATTTGATCTGTTAGTATAAATTTACAATTCTATCATAGAATAAAGAAGGGAGTATTTCTTTCTTAATGAAATATGATTTATGTCATTTATGCTTAGAACATAATCTGCTTCTTGTTTTAACAATTCATCCTGTTACTTGATAATTTGGTTTAGTCCCACCTTCACCTTTAGAAAAGAGATGAAGGGAAAGAAGCCATAAAGGAAGCTAAGCAATTTAAACAATCTCCCAAAAGCTAATGAGGATATTTACTGACAATTATACTATTTGTGGCCAGGATTTGGAAAATAGTCTTTCTTAATTGCAATGACATTTTCTGATACAGAAATCTTTTGGGGGCATTGGAGGAACTACAAAACTATAAGCCCTTTGGATGTCTTTACAGTTATGTTAGCATTTACCCATCTGTTCCTATCAAATTATCCTCAGGACCCATACTTGGTGATTCTTCATTCTACAGATAGTTTACAAAATATAAGCTTAAAATACAAAACAAAGACAAATAATGCAAGATTCTAGTTTTCTGGAAATACTTCCTGCATGTAAGCTAAATATTCTTCTACCACTTTTACTTAAATAGAAAGAATAAAGCATAAAAAAATAAGCAATCACTGTTAAAATTTAATGTGTAAATATTTTCACTATTTAATATTTTTAAAGCTATATATAGTAAATGATCCAATATTAATGATAAAAATCATGTATATACATTCTATTTTCACATATTAAACTCTAAAATACTAGCTAGCATTATAAAGATTTGATTGTATCAAAATGCTAGCCTCTAAAAGTAAAAAAGAAAATTTAATTATATTTTCTTGCCTTTAAATTTCTTATAGCATAATGGGGAAAACAAAATCTATAAAGTAGGATAATTGGAATATTATAAATGGTGGTATATAAAGTGCTATAATTGCTAAAATAATTTATATATGAAAGTTAGATCAAGAGGTGACACATTGTATAATGTGTCAAATGACAAAATTAAAACAACTTAGTAATTAGTTTGATGTCCTTATTCAAGAGAAACAATCCATGAATTGGGGGAGTACAATGAATCACAAGCAGTGGCACACTGTCCCTGAGGGATATGAGGCAAAAGTGAATTTTATAGAGCATTAGAAGATGCAACTTGGAAACTATGTGATTAGGTAGGAGGTTGGGGATTTCCTCATAAGGCTAGAAGATCCTATTTTGGGGGTAGGGTAAGCTAGCTAAAGCTGAGTTTAAGGATTGTGATTGATGTACATTAGGTTTCTTTGACAGATGTTACCCAAGAGTGCAGGCTGACAGATTTAGATTTGTGATATGCACTGGACTACTTAGGTGGCCTCTATTTTGTGGTCCTGATATGCTAGCTATCAGGGGGAAACATTAATAAAGAATATATTAAAGATATACTATCTAATGTGTCCTTTACAGGGCTTTTGTGGTTAACTAAGATTCCAGCCAACTTCTATTTTCTAAAGCTATGCATGCTGTTTTCTTCCATATCACTTCAAGAATGAATATCAATACCTCTTTATCTTCAAAAGTGTAATAAAAAAATTAATTAGGTTTGGAGATTTTGCTAATGTGCATGTACAGAGGAGAAAATTTATATGACATATTTCTACAATGTAAATTAATATAAAATTTCCTTAGACATCTGTTTTCCAATATCCGATGTCCGTACTCAGATTTCTTCGTGAGTATTCTTTATACAGTGGCAACCTTGGTAGAAATGTTTTTTCTCTTTCCCACATTTTTAGAGACATTTGAATTCTCTGTATTAATGCAGAACATCTCACTATGAGCCCTGTCTTACCTTTAAATTTGCATATTCAAATTTAACCAAAAGTGCCTCCTTTTTATAGTATCTTATTCTGAGTGGAATTTTGGAGTTCATCTTCGTGTCTTCGAGCACAGTCATGGTTCTACTCTCACTTAATTTAATGTCTTACAAACAATATTGCTCTCTTAAATAGGAATTTGGAAAGATATATATTTTCTCATAATATACAGATTGAATCATAAAAAGAGAAGCCTGAATGAACAAGATCAAACAAATATAAAAATAAGAAACAAAAATGGACTGTGAAGGGTAAAATAAGAAACTGAAACTTTTGTTTGTATATAAAGGAAGAGAAATTTGATAATAAAAATCCAGGAGATGTTTTAAAAATTTGTTGAGGATGGTAAATGTTTTTCAAGGAATTAGAATCAAATGTAGTAAGTATCAGCAGCACCTTAGCAATCATGACAGTTTTGAAGTACAAGAATTAAATTCAGAAGAAATGTGCTGATGGGTCATAGATTGAGTCAAAGGTGAAAGAGTGTGTGAACAGATAGAAAAGAAGACTATTGAAGCAAACTAAATATGGGATGATTGGGTTTCAAATCAAGTAGGACACTGGAGATGAAGATGGAGAGTGAATCTGAAGACAGAAGAATCACATTACATGGCATACTAAGAGAAATGTTGAATTTATCTTTACACATAAAATTTGTTGCATTAGAAAACATTTAAACTGCATGTGTGTTAGCTCTGAAAGTAGTCAACATGAAAGAAACAAAAATATTTTGTGTTAAAATGTAAATCCAGATATCAGGTTTTACAAGGCTGAAAGTAAGCTTAGTCTCTTAAAAACTACATTTTACTGCACAGTTTTATTCTTATCTGTTTCATAAATTAGGGGATTTTAAAATAATATTTCACAAAAATATACCTTTATTTTATATTTTGTATATACTAGAATATCTTAGTCTAATTATGAATTAATATAACACAATTTTGATGGTGGATTCCTTAAACCGTGCATCCTGAGTGACCTCCAAAATAAGGTGGTCATGTTTAAATCAGTTTGTATATTACCCACCTAGGCATGCTCTTTTTGGGGAGGAAAGTGTTACAACTTCTACTTATATATATTCTAAACCTGCTTTTTTAAATATTTATTTTGAATATATTTAAAAATATATACTAGGGCCAATGTACCTATTTTTAATTTATAAATAAATATATTTATGTGTAATTAACATAATTATTATTATGTGTGGGTAAGTATACACATTACATCTTAATCCTTCTGCACAATAAAAAAATACCTGGAATCCACTATTAGGTGATGAACTATCCATGGCTGAAGGTACCCACAGACAAATATTAAACTATGTTAAATCATACACACACACACACACACACACACACACACACACACACACACACACAATTTCTCTTCACATCATTCCTATACAGAGAAAAAGCAGTAGGTAAGCTCCTATGTGTCCAGCCACCACAATATTCTGTCACTTTAGAAAAGAGAAAGTCCCTTAGCTCCTAGTAGAAGACAGGCCATGTGCCATAGAGCAAGGCTGTTAGATGCAAAGGCCACAGAACAAGCAGTTGTCTATAAGAAGCCACCATCCTTTGAGCAAGCCCTCTGTCAACTCATTACCTTGGCAATCATTCCCCCAGAACAGAAATGAATATTTCTCAGAGGACCCACACCATCCATATTAATCTGTTTTTTTGTTCTCCCCTCATGAGACTAACATGGTGAGCTCCATGAGTTTCATATACTCCTTTACATAATTAGAAACCCATACGCCATAGGTACCTCATATACCTTATAAACCATTAGATACCCAATCCTCCAGTTCTACTTTCCATTTTATATACACACACGCACACACACACACATACATATGCATATATATTAATATATATATTAATAATATATATTGTATATACTATATATACTATATATAGTGTGTGTGTTATATATATAGTATGTTAAAACCATGCTATGATATATGTTGACTGGCAGATCTAAAATCAGCAAATTTCCTCAAATGTTCAAGCTATTACTATATGTCCATCTACCTCTTCATAAAAGACACTTGGTATCCTGAAAACAGTACTATCTCTAAAGTCCTCTCAAATCAACATTTGTATGTGTGTATGCGTGTGTGCATGTAATTACTACTTAAATTAGGACTTAGAAACGTGAAAAACAAAATAAGACAAAACAAAAACTACTCTTTAAACACGTTTCCTATCAAATTCAATTTCTTTTCTACCAATATTTTGATCTTATTAAAAACTCCAATTAATTTTTTCTATGAACTAATTTTTCCAACCCATGTCTTCATGCTATTTCCTACTCAACTTAGATTCAATGCTTCGTAATTATAACAACCTTGCAAACACTTTTAACTCCCTTTTCTCTTCACCATCTGCTTTACCTGATAACTAATTAAACTCAATTTTCTGTCTTCTCCATGACTGCACACATCAGAACTGACATATCTCACCTGAAATTCAAGACCACACATTTCAAATGATCTTTTTGTATTACTCAAACATCAGACTATACTTACACATTTTCTTTAATTTCCACCTAGCCCAAATTTCTATTGCTCGTTTTTTTATACCTCTTTTAATTTTCTGGGGGTTTTTTCCTCTTTTTATTCATTCTTAATTAATGGCCTCGCTTCATTGAAAACAAACAATTTGAATTTCATCTTATCAGGAGTACATTCATATGCCTTCTGTTTTGCTATTATAGAAGAAATATCCTTGCACTTAACCAGCACTAGTAAATATCTTCAATTATAGTCTAGATTCTATTTTTTATTTTCAAGATGTTATTCCTACTCTTTCCCACACTATCAGTTTGTTTATTTCCACTAGTTCATTAACATGGACTATATGTTGATGATTCCCAATTTTATATCTGAATTCTCTGAACCTTGGACTTAGTCAACTTGTTCATGTAGACTTCTTACAGTGATCTCAAATTTAACATGTCAAAAATGTCTTGATTCCTGTTCCTAACACTTTCATCTCATTCTTTTTTAATGTTCCCCAGCTCAATAAGGATCATCACTTTCAATCTTTTGCTCAAGGCGAAAGGTAAGGAATTGTCTTCGAGAACTACCTGTCCCTCACCCAAACACATCAGTAACTCTTTATCTTTTCTATCTTCAAAATCTGACTTACTGTCTAAAGTCTATACATTACACTAGTTCTATTATCACTGTGCTTACTCACCACAATTTCTTAAAATAATTAACCTACCATGTGTTCTCTCTACTCTCACATTTTACTCCAACGCACTATTCTCCATATAGTTGTATAAACTCTTCAAAGTGTCTCTTTCATTGGTACCTAAACTCTAAATGGTCTTCTAGCTAAAACACCTTTACATCATCAATCTTCCTCATAAAATCTGAAAGGTAATCTCACCCTCCCAATTCTATTTCTCTTGCTTTTATAGAGTAGTCATTCTGCCTTTCTTTTGGTTTCTTGAATGCATGGAGCACATTCTTAGTTTTGAGTCTTTGTTTGGAATATCATTCTACTCAATCTTCCCATAAATAGTTCTAATTTGCAATTGTGTTTTACTCTCTTAGACGGGCTTTTTTTTTTTTAACCACTCAGCCTAATGAAGTCACATTGCCATTGTATGGTATCAATATGATTTACACTCTGTGTAGCACTTGAACTTTTGGTTTCATTTCTTGTGTAGGTATTTATGTAGTTACTGAATTATGACCTGTCTTATTCTATGGTATGTCACTTCTCTGTTCAATACTACATTTCCAATTTCTAAAACATGGTTCGACACATTGTAGGGTCTTAGAAAACATTTATTGAAAGAATACCTTTGAGATATTCATTGATTTCAACATTGTCAAGCAGGGATCAGTAACAATAATAGAATGAAAAACTTTAGTGTGAAGCTTGCTTTGAAATCTCATACCCAAGGCCTCCAATATATAAAAAGCACTTTGTCACCTCAGAGTGAAGAGGACACTTTAAATTACTATTTAACATCCTGAAAGTAGGGCGTAAGGCTGCCTTCAATATTTATTCAGAAGAATAGGAGAATGTTATTAATCATAGCTCAGTAATTTTTGTATACTCCATAATTGTGCTACACTATAAAAAAGAATAAACGTTTTGCATAGGATCTAAAGGAAAAATAATTTATTGCTAATTTGACATGTTATTTTCTTCGCTCTATTTTTATTCTACAAGTTAACAGACCCCTTTTTAGAAACTACTTCACTGAAAAGACAATACATAATAAAATAAAAACAGGTGTAAATATGCAATGCTGTCTCACTTCCTACATAGATTTTGCATGTGTTTCTCACAATTTTTATTTGTAGTAATTTGGAATAGTAACAGCAAAAAAAAAATTGAATGAAAACTAACAACAAGGACAAAATTTTGTCTTACTTCAAAAAAAATTTACCAACATCAGTGTTTTGGGCAATTATTTGAATAATCATCCCATATGGTATGTAATAATAGTAAATTTTTCATTAGAGGCCAGCTTTTTACCATATATATAATCTTACAGAATTGAAAAATGTATGTTTTTTTTGTCTTTAATAATTGATTAATAAAAGAAACAGCAGACCATGTTCCTGTTTATGTCATTTTTGATTAATAGAAATTTTAGAATATCACATTTGTAACATCATGCACATCATATATGGGTATTAAATAATATGAAGATTGGCGGTTCATGCAATACACCTAAGAAGAGGACCAAATGGAGGAATAAATAAGGGGGTTTCTTTAGATGGGTCAAGAAAGCTGTCAGTTTTTTTCTGATTAATCCCTTATGGATTTAGTAAGAAAAAAATTTTCAGAAACTAATAGAACTAGAATCTAGAAGGGTAACTATAGAGAAAGAGATAAAAGGCATTCTATTCCCTTTTAAAATGGGGGAAAATGTGTAAATAATAATAAAAGTGTGTAGGTATATAAGCAGGTACTTTAACAAGGGTAGGTCCAACTTTCTCTATATAATATATGGACAGTTAAATAATCAAACTGGGACTCTTCCTGGAAGATAGCATCACAATTTTCTTTTTTATGAAACTTAGAGATCTGTAGTACTTTTAACATGTTCAGCAACAGCTCTTACAAATTCATTATATAGTGCCAGGCACTATATAGAAGTCCATTTCTATTTCCCCTGCTTTATCTCTTCCACACACTGTTTTTCTGAGTATGTAAGCTATGCTTTGGACTTGCTATTCTTTTTGCCAGCTCTGTTTCATTTTATGTATGTTGACTCCAGCAATAGGGATCTAAAATCGGCAAAAGCAGCTCTACGAACAGATACTCAAACAAAAATTACCAGTTTACCACACGGAGATATAAATGAGAAAGAACTGAGAAACATCATTTTCTCAATATAAACTAGTGAATATTTTTTATAGGATAACCAGATTCTGGCTGATATAAAACAAAACAATATTTTATCTCAACTAATTTTCTGTTTTATAAGAGATAGTAAATTTATTAAATTCAAGCCATATAACATAAGCAGGGTAAAATTAGATTATTTAAGATAAAATAAAATTATTTTAGCTTAACATTTTATTTTATTGTGTTAATATGTTTTTATTTGAATTTAGTTAATAATAAAAATATAAACCTACTAGCTCTCAACTATAAAAAGATTTATTTTGAGATTTTATAAATAGATCCTCACTCTTGTTAAATCAGATGCAGGCTTAGAAGCATCTAATAGCTAGCTATAAGGTTATGAAATAATCATTAATGTTATTAAAACATGGTCACTTCTGTTTTTTTTTTTTTAGAAAAAGCTTTCCTAATAGAATTTTAAACTTAATTCTAATAAACTAATTGGCATTACATAAAATATTAGAGTTACATGAGCTACAACAGGAATTATAAAAAGATCACTGGTTTGGACCTCTGGTTTTGAATAGATTTTAACAACTATTAGCCCTAGATCAATTCTGTAGTCTCTCTTAACTTCAGAATTCTCATTTGAAGAAGAAAGAGCGAGATGCTAGTTTGTAATAGGTGATAGTCAAACCTGCTACACTAAATCAGAAAATAGCTATGTGGTGCAGCAAGAAATAAAATATATAACTCAGAAATGGCTGGGCAATATATAACACTTTGTACACATTATCAAACTGGGTCATGGGACCAGAGAGTAAGATTATAAACCTCAGTTGTTAAGCCTAAATTAGATAGGCTGATGTGTGCCCTATCCCATAAATGGAAAAGACAGCAACCATTTCTGGGCTCATCTGTCCTAGTGGGTATCTCTTTATGTTAGCTACTGAGGCCATTTAATTCTGAAATTCAAGAAATTTGGAGTCATGACAGAGCAGACTTAACTTGTACTATCATGTGTATTTAATTTTCAATGTTTCTTTTTTGTTGCTTTTGAGCAAAAATTTTTAAATAATAAAAGTCATCTTAACCAAGCTATTAACATATTTTTATATACTAGATTTAATGTAATAAATACCTCAAATTTTCTCCCAAATTTAGGTGTACACAGAAATTGTGTTGTTAACCATTTTTCAACTGAGCTGATTTTAGTTTTGTTTTCAATTTTCCATGTCTAAACAGAAAGAGGGACAGACAGAGACAAAGAGAGCAAAAATGAATGACCATTTTTAGCACCATTTACTAAACATTTTGTAGATAATATTAATGCTTACCATGAAAATCAATTGTAATTTTTTATAAGATGTGGAAACACAATTTAAATTCTACGTTTTTACAGAGAATTTCTTTGATTATGCAGCTTTTATTTAGTACTTTCTTTTTAAGATAATCTAATAAGCTTTAATAGCACTGACCTTTTGGGTTATATGAAGTAAAACTCTATTGATACACGTGGAAGGCTGTCCGATCAATTAATATGCTGGTCAATATTTTTCTAACATCTAGATCCAGGAGGGAAACATTTAAGAAAAAACACTAGAGTTGGACTAGTAGGTGAAATGGACTTTGGAATACTCATATTCTGAATAGGCAAGATGAATTAAAAGCAGCGTGAATAAATGTAATTAGAAAAGTAAAATCTTCCAAATTAGCTAAAATAATTACAAATCTTAGAACCAAGAGATCTACCTTGAATTAAATGCTTCACAGTTTACTGATACTATTGCTTAGAATAAAAAAAGGAGGAGGGTACAAATCATCTGTTTCAAGCTAAATATGTGGTCACGATGTAATATGTGGTATGTTCATAAAATACAGATTCAAATTTAGGCTCATATTCAAATTATAATATCACATATATTTATCTGTTAATAATTCTGCTTTTCCTGTTATTTTATTTTTTAGTAATTTATCATTCTTATGATATTAAATTATTTTATTCCTGTGTATGCCACATAGTTACTACCACACTTTTATTTCTCCTAGCTTTGTGCCCCTTCCCTTTCCATTGGACTAAAAAGTTTAATCTTGTTAAACTAAAATGAACTAAAAATATATATATCTAAGTTCAGGTGAAAATTATATAGATTTAGCATAAATTGTTTATTATCATATAAGAATATTGTTATTTTTCATTAATTTGTGATAATGAGCTGTAGTTAAAACAATAAATTATTTATAAAAATCAAAATATTTTTCAGTAATTGTGAGTGTGTATATTGTCAGCTACTTAGCTTTTGAGATTATAATTATTGTTGTAATTCCATTAATTTTATTTTAAATCATGATTAACTTTTCTTAAACACTAAAATCTTTAGAAATTCTCTGTGTATCTTCAGGGGTCATGTCTATATCAGTTTATAGATTACTGCTCTGATAGAATATGCTGAAGCTTGCATGTTCAATATATTTTATTACATAGTTACCTTTATCTTCTATGCTAAGGGAATTTTTTTTTAATTATGTGTGTTGCTAAGTTATCAGATACGGTTAAAAATCACAACATTAAATTGATGTAAAGCAAACTGACTTAGTATGTGATGCTTAGAATCCTCCATTTACTTCTCTGTCGACCTTAGGAACTGTGATAAGATTTCCCATTCTTCTGAGTATCAAATATGCACTGAATGCAGCTTGGGTACTTTAGAATCTATATTGCATGAAAGGTTACATCTCTTATTATGTATCTGTATTGCTGTTATCCCTAACTCTAAGTAGAGTATAAAAATTTTCTTCCCAGTGACTAAGAAACTTTGGATGCTTAACGCATTTCCCCTTGACCTTCTATATTCTCCTAGATTATACATTTTTAGTTATGGTATCTTATGAATATAAAAGACAAAAAGCTCATGACAGTGAAATGATGGATAAAGGACAAACTTAGGTCGGGCAAACTCAGCAAATAAAAACTAGGCTATGACCACAAATTTATTTAGATTATTTTCTGTTCATTGTAGTCACAGGGTTCTTAAGTGAAAGGTATATAATCGGGTTAGTTTGAAAAAGTTCCTGCCTTTTCAGGAGTTCTAAATCCACTTGGAGTTCAGCATAAAGAGAGTGTTTAATCCAAAATTGTGCTTCATAATCCTCCTATAAATGAGTTGCAAAATTAGTGTAAAATCCCTCTAGAATATGGTTCCTAGTTTCCTATTATTTCAGGTTAGAGGACTGACATCAATTTGGGTATCTTTATGTTTATCTACAGAAGTATTTTCATGAAGAGTTTGGAAAAGCTATTATATATTATTTTTTATTAAAATTATTAGTGTGACATTAGTTAATAAGAATAAATAGGTTTCAAGTGTACAATTCAATACTATTTCACATTTATATTGCATTCTGTGTTCACTACTCAAAGTTAAATTTCCAATGAGCTAATTTAGATATTGCTTGTCAGATTTTGAATTGACTTGAGAATCACTTTTACTTTTAAGAGGATCAAATAAATTGTTTTCAAAACTCTGTAGAGTTATGGATATGCTTTTTCCATTTATAAATAGTTTCTCCTTTTAGTGAAGCTTTCAGGTATGTTATCTTATCTTTATTCAAACTTCAATCCATGCTAGTCCTACCTCTAATCTTTTGAAGGCTGATTTATTACAGGGCAAGTCATTTTGTTTAATACCTTCTTTATTTCATCATAAGACACATATTTCTAAATACTAGACTTATTTCCCAACTCTCTCTTCTAATAAATATGACATAAAACATATTTAACTGTTTTCATCCTTCTCTTAAAATCTGCCAAATTATCTACTACTCCCTATTCTATGTGCCTTCCACACATTTTCAATGTTAAAAATCAACCTGATTATTTTTTTCTACATTGAATATTTACTGTTTATTCTTATTTTCACATCTTTTTAATTTTTAATCAGTGTTTAAATGCCTTAGGATGGCTGATGTTAATCTTTGTCAAGCAAATCCCATCTATATGCTTGCTTAGAAAGTAAATATAATATAATTTTACTTAAAAAGCTGTTTGGTGTCAATTAAATTATAAAATAATGTCCTCTATATATATTAAATTGTATATTTGATATTTCTTCATGACTTTAAGTATGTGATTATTTTATCAGCCTCCAAATGGAATTGCAATCATATTCATATGTTATCACATCTGAAATCAATATTTGTTGGGACTAAAGAAGTATTTCAGTTATAGAAAAATGCCTTAAGTGAAACTGCTGGTATTGAAAACCTTGAAAATTTCAGACTAGATTTAAATTTGTTGTATTTCAAATTATTGCCATAATTTTCCCTTCTTGTAGCCACTAAGTTACTTTCCTATAAAGTAATGCACACATTTCTTAAAATTTCAAACATATTTGCACCCAATGTGCTTATATTTCTAAATTTAAACATTTTTGTCTTAGTTACAAGCTAAACTTTATATTTATAGTTGATATCTAAATTTTTAAAAATTCAGGTCTTAAGAACATATTTTACATGTTTATTTTACATTTTTTATATTATGTATAATGTAGCTATCATCTTAAAACTGAAGGTTTTAAGAATTAGAAAATAGCTACAGTTTTTTCACCTTTTGCAGCATGTGAAAAAAAAACTATAATAACTAATATATCATTGAATGTATATGTTGAGGAATATTAAAATTTTTACTTACATAGAATTAGATACTGAGGAAAAGAAAACTTTCATATGTAACCTTATTCTGTTACAGTCATTCTCATGAAGACTTTTTTATGGCCATACAATTTCAGTCCCAGTACTGTTGCTCTCCTCTATTGTGTCTTATTTCAGTTACTTGGTTTTAATTCAATACTCTGAAAAAGGAAAAAAGATGAAACATGGATTTTGAAATATTTGGCATACAATGGTTAGTTATTTTCAAGTGCTGTGAAAGGTGAATCATCAAAAGGAAAATTAAGGAGGCTTTTCAGAAGGCATCAGAAATGTCACCTTCCGCCCACATAGTTGTGAGGGTTGCCACGATGTTGGGAGGAGAAGGAACCGGGAAGAGACTGGAGGACATAGTAAAATTTTACAATTTATAGAAATTTAGTGGAGTTTCAACTTTAAACATAAGCATTCTCTGGATACCACAGTAAATGAGAGTGTCTCTCAATTTTACTGTTTTCTTTGGGTCCAAAAGTGCTCAATCAAACATCTAAAATGTGTGTGTGTGTAGAAGATGGAGGTAAGATGAGTTAGTAGCAGTGAAAATTGTTTGTCATTTTACTATTAGTCTATTTTTCCCAAGTATTTTCAGAATTAACTCTAAATCCTTAGATTATTTAAATTATCTTCTAGGATCTTCCACTTCGTCTAGGAGAGTCATCCTTATAAATGGTAGGGGAGTAAAGGGCAAACTATCAGAGAAGGATATGGTATTCTCTGACAGATGAGAATTACTCATATCAACCTAAAGCTGGCCATAATAGAGTGCAGCTGAAAATTTAATCCCTGTTGAAGGAGGCTGGTTTATCAATCTGTGCCTTTGACACTAGGTTATGTATTCCTCATTTAACTTCAGTGTTCTTATCTTAGAACCATAGAAATACTCTCACCTTTAATTTTGGTTTTTAAGACTACTGAAAAAAAAATGAACAACTAAGCCAGTCTTCTAAATACATTTATTGGTTCAATGCCTAAACTAAGTAATTTTACATGTTATTGCCTGTGCACCTGTTATTTCACCAGCAAATAATATTAGCAGACTAGAAACAGAGGAGAAACAGGCAAGTGTGTCTGAAAAAAGAGTTTCTACAATCCAACTAGATAACATATATATATATATATATATATATATATATATATATATATAGAAAATTAGAAAATAGATTTCAAACTTATGATTCCCCAGAGTCTTTTCTAAGTGTGTATGATGTAACATATAAAAGTTCCTCTCAAAAGTAGCAGTTTTGAAATAAACTCCTACACTGTTTAACTCTTTTATAAGACTATCAGCAAATATTTTCACCAAATATACTTTCCTGATGTGACTACATATGACATCTTAAATTAAAGGCTTTTAATGATCATTGTATATGAAATGTACAGTTGAGATGAGGCAGCGCTGCCCACGACCATATGCACTGCTTTGTTTCCTGCCAAAGTAACTGTGGTCATGTAGCTTCGACCTCTCTTTGGGCAAGATATTTATCTTTCTTTGCTTTAATCTGTCCTAATTACTTCGGTTTCTTTACCACCATAATTCACAAAGAACCTAATTGCTTTCTTTGAGATGCCAGCCCTACTTGAAATCACCAATATGCTTTGTCACTGAGGGAGAAGCCGAGCATCTGTTATCATATCATCACCTCCTCTTCTCATGAAAAAGCAGCTGCATCTGTTTTTAGTAAGATTTCTCATTTCATGTTCAGGGTTATGGAGAGGTTGAGGTCTTTTTTTTTTTTTTTTCCTATGAACTAATCTACTGAAGTAAGACTGGGTTTTTAAGAACTTCCTCAGTATTTAATGTGGCAATGAGGCATATTTTCTGTCATGGAGTCACACAGAGAGTTTTTTGTTCTAGCCTTTCAGGAAGTGATATGCAACTTTTACTGACTACTTCTAAATTAATTCTGCTGTCTTATTTATGTTATACTGTGACATTTCTAAACAAAGCTATCAGTACAGATGTAAAAGAAACTCCTATTCTAGAACTTCTATCTCTGTTGTGATATTATACTTTCTCTCTTTAATAAGAGAGAAAACAGGAAGAGTTTCTCTGTTTACTAGCTCATCATAAAGAGTTGCAGATAATAGATTCTTAGTACATCAAAAAAAAAAACAAATATTTTTGAAGAAAGATTCATTAATACCAAGTTCATGTTCTCTGATTAATATAACAACTGAATAACAAAGAAACAAACAAACAAACTCTACAAAAGCATAAGTGACTCATTTTCATACCTAATATCTTATCCACACAAACATAGGAGGCCCTGGAAGCCTGCCCTCTGAACCTACATTGCCAGTAACTTTGATCTTAGGTTAGATACAAAATCTCTTTAACATATGTTCTCATGAAAATAAGACTATTATTTACAATTACTTGACTCAGATATGAACATTTAAAATATTTTGGCCTCCTTTGACTTTCTTAATTTTAACTGAGGATGAGGCAGTACCATTTGAACAGAGTAGGTTAATATGACTGTGCATACCCACAGCTGAGATGGAGAATGTCCTTCTCCTTTTACCTCACTTGGGGCAAGCAGAAGTTTCAAGCTAGAACCAGACAATGGAAGCAATGATCTTCAGATCCTTATTGATGATAGGAAGATTTGTTTACTCTTGTGTAGAAAACTAATTCTACCAATGGTGTTCCCATGTCTTCATTGAGTCCTACGACTCAACCACAAATGATATTTTATTTTTTCAATTTAATAATAAAATTAGGATCAGTATGTATGAATGCTAAATATCTGCCATCAAATCCTTATTATACATTATTTTCCTTTTTGTGTCTAAAATTCTTAGCTCATTAATATACCTCTTTCTTTTCTATTTTTTAATAAAATATTTTTGAAAGAGGAGGATAAAAGCAAAGTTAAGAACATTTTTTCCTATCTCTGCTTTTAGTTCTGAGTTCATTGAAATCTGATTTCTACCAAATCTACTTAGTATGGAGATCATTTATATAATCTAACTCAAAATCCACTGTAGCATTATCAAACACATCCATAATGCTTACTATATAATATATATTTAGATTTAGAACTTATTCAATAAATAATATTACTTCATTGTTAAATACCTGAAGGCTTGTAATTGCAGCAATAAATAAGAAAACTAAAGTTCAATCTGCAAGGGAAATCCATTTATGTTGTACAATGGTCATTTTAGTTTTATCTCCACTTGGTTAAATATTTAATCTAAGATATAAATATTTTTTTTCTGTTTATTATTATATATATGGCATTGTACAATATAGATCATAAAAGTGTTCATTAAATTTGAAATAATATTAACTAAATATAGAATATTAAAAATGCTTTTAGAGTAGTCATTATAAAAATCATTACTCATGTTTTCTAAGATTTAAATAGAATGTACATCATTACCATAGTTTATTTTAATTAAGTGAATAACATATAGAAATTTTCTTAGAATGTTTATTGCCAAAATAATATAAAACCACATAGGAAGTCTTTGGAATATGTCCTCAAAAAGGATTTTTTTTTTTAGGCGAGGCAACCTTTGGTTGACCTCAAAGATTGCAAAGACCTTTCAGTTTAGAATCTCTTATTTTTTTACATTTTATTTTGTACAAAAACAGCACTTGGTCTTCCTAGGTGGTCTCCTGTCCTCCCATCCAAATACTAAGCAGGTCTGACTCTGCTTAGCTTCCAAGATCAGACAGGATCAGGCTTGTTCAAGGTGGCATGGCCATAGGCTTCAAAAAGTATTTTGGATTCTTTGAATAACCAAAAGTATATAAAGTAAAAATTTATGAAACATGAACACAATTAGGGGAGGAATGACATGAAACAGTCATCTTTTTAAAATAACACCTTTTACTTTAATATACATTGTACTTTATCATGCTAAAAATTTCCAACTCTATAAAAGATAAAAAAATATTATTAGAAGTTCCTTTTCTATTATCTATCCTCATTTGTTAGTTTATAGCAATAATTATAGTATCTGGCTTTTTCTTCCAAAACTTATATTTAATTTCTAATCATTAATTTAACAATTTTTTATTACTTACATACAAATAGGATTATACTAGAAATGCTGTTCTAAAATATGCATTTATTATTTAAAAAAATTTTCATATGAACTGTATCTAAATTTCCATCATTGTTTTAGGACTATATATTACTTTATCTTATAAGTGTCTCATAATGTAACCTGAAATCTTGTATCAATGGATATCTCATTTTTAGTTATATTTTTATTTCATTACTAAGAATCTTATAAAGAATGTGTGTGTGTATATTGTTGGGAGCCATTCTTGATGACAGGGTTGGAGTTGCCTGCAAGCTAGAAGTTTGCAGGGCAGGTGGGCTTGTTTACTGAAGGAGGAAGTTGGTTTAATGGGTAGCTCGTTAGTAGAGGAGGAGGTTTGGCTTAATGTTGAATGTTTCTTGCCCCAGAGAATAAGAGACATTCTTTGCCCCAGGGAACAAGAAACAAAAACACAAGAATTTATGTAAAGGTCAGCGATCATTTGCATATGTGTGGGTGTTGCTTCTCCAAGGATATATATATGCTGTGCTAAATAAACTCGGGGCACAGTATTTACTGTTAGCCCTCATGAATCTATCTGTTGTCTCTCTTTGTCTCTCTCTTTTTCTTTCTTTTCTCAATCCTCACTCCCCCTCTTGGGAACTGTTCAATCTTAGCCAGCGGGCTCCGGCAGTATATCTATATATACATATATGTATATTATTTGTTATGCAACTATACTTAGTACTCTTAGGAAGCATAATTTTGTTACTTTATTTCACACTGCTTATCTTGTATTAATTGCACACTCACCACTAATTTCAAATTGATTTTACCCACTGCTATGTGTATATTTGAAAAAAAAGTCAGACTCTAAAAATATTCAACGTAGCTCAATCATGAAGTTCTCTACCAATAGTCTGCTACATGTAATGTTATCTATCCATACTAGTTCTAAACTTCAAATTAGTGGCAATATCTCATAACTGAAATTCATGACAACTACAAAGAATTTCCTACAAGGAACAGTTGTCATATTTATTATTTGTTCCACTTGTCAACCTTTTCTTTCTTTTTTTTTTTTTCTTTTTAGTTCTGGGAACAAGCTACAGTACATATTTATTTCCAGACTCACATGTAAAATAATTAGGTGTCAGTCTAAGCCTGAGTAAATGTAAAATAAAACATCTATTTTACTATAAACTAGATTTATTCCACAGATCTTTTTTAATTTAATGAAAATCACCTGGCAGAATATGTTGAGGATCTTTATTAGTAATATAGTTATGATTTATGACACAACTGCATATAGCTCAATTATAATGGGTGGTACCTCCTTTTTGTGATGCTATTTTAACTCTGTGGAACTATCCTTTGAATGACAATGTAGTGATAAAGCTCATTGGCGAGTGTATGACCCTCTCCATCTGTTTCCCTTTTGACCAGACTTGATTCTTTAAGGTTTCATGAATGGTAACAAGAAATCTTCAAAGCAATTAACTTTATAGTCATGTACTACCTAAAAAGTGGTGGGGAAAAAAATTAAGGTCATACAAACTCCTCCTTTTTCATATTAATTAAAGAATAACATATATATTTGTTTCTCTGTGCCAATCTTTTATTTTCTTTTTATGTTATGCTCTTTTTTATCCTGCTGCTGAATTCTGATGAGGCTACACCATCCAATCCAATCTGTTCAGCTTTCAGGTAATTATTCTGTGTACTTAAACTCTTGCCATTGAAATACGATGATCAAAATGCCAGGATGCACAGTGACCATTTGAGCAGTAGCAAGAGGTGATTGTCAGTGTTAGTATTTGCTGGGCTGGTCGATGTTGTTTGATAACATAATTGTCAAAGATATTTATTCAACAACATTCTTGCCTGGTTAGGCATTGTGTTTTTAAGGCTGAAGTTCTATCATTACAATACTCTTTTTAATTAATTCTGAATTACTGAGATTTCTAATTCAGAGCTCTGAATGGCCAGTAAGATTAGATACATAGTGAAACATTTAAATCAGAAATTATTACAATAGCCAAATTACTACCTCAAAATCTAAAAGTAGCATTAAGTTAAATATTAAGGAAATGGTAGCCAGATTGAAACTATGAGATACAGAAATAATTTATCATTTATTTTGATTAACCTACAGATTGAGTAGGCACACATAGAACTTTACACACAGAAAAATTTTCCCCCCTGATTGCTATGGAAGCAAAGAAAATAAATTATTTCTAATCATTATCCTTTAAAATAAAATATAGAATGATTCAGGCACTCTTGCAAAACAAAAAATAAATCTGGCTGTTGATTCAGCTAAGGCCACCTACATTATATATTGTGTAACTCAACGCCCAGGCAATTTGACCCAGTGTCATGATAAAATCAGTTTCCTTTATCTAATCAAGAGGACTTCAGTGTTGCATTCCTCCTTGCTGTTAGAAGTGCCTATCTTCCACCTAACACTGGTCACCCATGGAAACTGTGTTCATAATATAACCAAAACCCTGTACATTTATAATAATTTGCAAAGTACATGTACTGTCTTATTTAACCGATAATCTCACAATCTTTAAAACTATTCACATATTTAAAATAAAGACACTGAGACTATAAAACAGATGTCCCTAAGGTCATATTAGTAAGTCTTAGAACCAAACTTGAATTTGCAGTTTCTCTCTCCACAGATGGTAAACTTGACCCTACTCCCCAGGAGATGCACAGATTCTTTGATAACACTCTAGCATGCAATCCTTTCCATAACTGAAAAATAATACATAAATGATGATTGTTCTTAGTGTAAATTTACTATCAGGATTTTTCTCTCCCGAGACATATTTTCACTTCATAACTCAAGAATATATAAATAAATTGGTTGTGTGCCAGAGTCTGACACTTACATGTAAACTACAGGATATTTTCTGATAACATATTGTCCAGAACAATCCCTCTGAGGATTTTTAACATTCTTATAGTAAATCTGTGTTTGTATACAGTCAAATGAAATTAAAAAAAAAAAAAAAACAGTAAGTCTTGATTCAGTTTTCATAATAGTGCCCTTGAGAAATTTATCCTAGTTCCTTCATGTCCTGAAAATGCAGAAGAAAGCATGCCATTTCAGTTAAATGTTCCCTACTGGATTTTTTTCCAACTTCCTATTTTGACAGTGGCAATATTATTCTCCTATTTTACTAGTCTCAAAAACTTTATAATCTTTGATCTTTAATTTCTCCCTGTCCTGTACAACAATCAGATACCATGACTAGCATTTTCTACCTGAGAAAATTCTCTTTGCCACTTACTTTTTGTTTGACTTTGGGCAAGTCAAACTCATGCTTCAGTTTCGTCAGTGGTTAAATGAACATAATAGGAGTACACATCTCATATGGCTCACGGAGGTATAAAATGAGTTATTATCTTTTATGTGTATAGCCTTTCACACAATATCTGATATATGTTAAGCAATATATGAGATTGTCAATCTTAGCCAAGTACACAAACTCTCTGTAGCCATGTTCTGAAACTAGATAATTTCCCAGTCACATTATATACTATTTCCCAATTGCCAAACTGATCTTGTCAGTATTTTCTAATGATGTCGTCACAAATCTGTTGCCACACCTTTTCTCAAAACTGATCTTTATTTATATTGTCCTCCTCTAGACTTGAGAATGATTTCTAGTACTAGTAATCAGACACTTAAGGACATAGTTCAAATTTCCCACCCTTCAAAAATAATTTTAGGCCTTTTCTCACAGAGAAGTCTCATCAAACTCTAAACCCATAGGAATTAGTACTTAATTTTTAAGATTTTTGTAAAGATAAAATGACATGAAGAGCTTAATCCAGTGCCTGATAGTAAAAATTCAATAAATGTCAAAAATTATAGATCACTATATTATATATAAATATGGCATACAGAATCATTATTTATTATATACATTACCACTTGACTGTCATGCATTGTCTTTTGAAAATTATTTTTTTATATTGCCTTTAAAAAAACATATAAACATGTGACTTTCATACCCATGTTCATTTTGTTTTCTCAATTCAACTGTAGATTATTTTGTAGATAAAAATTACTATGTCCTCAAAATTTATCACATATATGCCAAATTATGATAAAATATTATAATGGAAACTTTACCCACCGAGTTCACTTTAAAATTTGAAATATATATTTTTTTCTAAATATAATAACATGAAGTTTTGAATATGAAAGTCACATTTTATAAGAGAAGTTTTGCCAGAGAAAATAAACAGCCTTTGAATTCCTAAGATAAAAATGAAAGAGTTATCATTCAAAACATATCAGCCATGTGTTCATTATTTTCTGTCAATGACTTTTAACAACTGTATAACTAAAATTCCAGTTGCTGGAAGGTAACCAGCCTTATTTCATTGGCCTGGGAACTATGAATTCTTGAGAAATGGTATGCTTGGCCTCAGTCCTCTTTTCAAGCAAATCAACTGAGTGAAAGAGAATATTAAGGATATGTTTAAAAAAATCAATAAAAAATTAGAGTAGGAAAAGTATTAAACAAAGCTGTGACTATCTGAGTTTAAGTATGGGTGGTGTGTGTGTGTGTGTGTGTGTGAGTGTGTGTGTGTTTGCTCTCTAACTCAAATTTGAATAGACATATAAAACTCTGGCTTCATGAGAAAAGGCCATTAGTTGACAGAAGACATTTCTTCCACACATTACCATTTTTAAATGTCAAACATATGTGAAACCCAAAATTGGTAGAAATTCTCATTTTTAAAAATTCTTGATGTTTAGAAAGTTTTATTCATAGAAGGATCTGTAGAAAGAGAGACTACATTTTCAGACCTTTTTTCTCCCATCAAATCTGATTGACGGCACGGAGTATAGCTCTTACAGATATGCAAAACGTTTACTGACAAACTTGCTCCCCCTATTCAACAGTTTTAATTACAAAAGTCTACTAAGAGAGCAAGGCTATTCTGAAAACATCTAATACATCCATGCATTGTTTGTTTTGATATTGCCTTTAATGCCTAAGGATGGTATTTGTTAATTTTTAATACTTTAACTCCCTTACAGAAAGAAAAATTAATAAAACAGTGGCTTTTGATGATACTTTTATGTCATTTTCTGCTCTCAGTTTACAGGTCAATAGTCAACCTTCTCATCTTTCATAGCAGTACATCATTCTACCCGTAAAGGGAAGATAATATATTCTTAGGTATTAAACAATAATTGCATTAATGTGTATTTATTTTCTAGTTTCCCTTTGGGCTATTAAACCACATAGAATGATTTATGCTGCATGCAAACCAGAAATGTGTAAAATCCGATATCCCATACTTTTCAGAATCAGTAATACTATAACAGAAAAATTAGCAATGAAGTACAGTGTAAGAAAATGTCAGAAATGTTCATTAAAACTTTTTTTATACACTGTTAAAATCCTATATTAAAGTTAGAGATCATAGAAAAGGAACATTTTAAAGTACACATAAAAGAAATTGAAGATAAAGTAAATATAATTAACTCTAGGTTATTCAAAAGATTGAAGAAATACAGAGGCATGAATAAATTTTAAATGTAAATAATAAAATAAAAAAAACTTTCTTCATTATTTTAATTTGAATTCAAAATACATGCAAGCATTCTTTACATACATATATTAATGATTATACTTTGCCCAGCCATATTAAGTTAATATGAGGATTGTTTATAGTAACCTAGGATTATATTGGTTGATAGAAAAAATTAAATATAAAATGTTATATATTGTTGGGAGCCGTTTCTGCTTCCTGTCTTGCAGACAGGGTTAAAGTTGCCTGCAAGCTAGAAGTTGCAGAGCAGGTGGGCTCTGTACTGAAGGAGGAAGTTTGGCTTAATGTAAAGAGTTGAACGTTCCTTGCCCCAGGGAATGGGAGACAGAGAACAGGATCAAAGAGGTTGTGAGAGAACTTATGTAACATGTCAGCAATTGTTAGAATATCTGTGAATTTTGCTTCCCATGCATTTCCAAGAGTATAAATATGCTGTGCTTAATAAACTCGGGGCGCAGTATTTACTGTTAGCCCTCATGAATCAATCTGTTGTCTCTCTTTGTCTCTCTCTTTTTCTTTCTTTTCTCAATCCTCACTCCCTCTCTCAGGAACTGTTCGATCTTAGCCGGCGGGCTCCGGCAACATATTAAATATCTAGAGATGAATCAGCCTTGACTGGTTTATGCACAATTCAGGCAAAAGCAAAAATCTGACTTTACTCAATGTATACAGGGCTACAATAATGTATTTTAAATATTTAAAATTAAAGTCATACTCTAAATATTTCATTTGGGAAAATAAAATTTAGGGGTAAATTGATAAAAGTAATAATTTTTAATAAATTATATATTAAAATATATCTCAGTAAACCTAAATAAATCTCTAAGTGACCAGAGTGCATACTCTAGTAAATCAGGTCAGTCATCTAGTACATCATCAGGAAGTCTAGAAAGAGGAGCCCCAAATTTATTAGCGTATTTCCACCATTGGCCAAGATCCAACTTGGTTTCTTAGTAGCTCTAAAGAACTGGATATTATAAGATGATGACAACATTAGATTTTGTGATCAGCTACTAAATACCACTTTTTCTGAATGTGTATTACCATGGACTCATTTAAAATAAAATTTTCTTACATTTCTGGATGAAGGGTTTCTTGATATTGAAAGATTAGAACAAAATCAACCTTGAGCATAGAACATGTTATTTAAACAAGGTATTATCACATTTTGCTGGACTTAGATATGTGTGGGGCTATGTCCCTACTGAACTCTAAGTGTTTGAAAGTTGAAAAACAGACTGTTTCATTGTTCTTTCCATAGCCACTCAATCTAGTAGAGGCCTTGGTGTCTAACAATCATTTAATAAGTATTTGTTGAATAAATCCGTTAGTCTCTTCTTTCCCTTGCAGAATTAAAGTATATCATATTTTGTAAGCAATATCATATTCAAATTTAGTAATCATCAAGTTCAACTTGTGATTTTTTAAGAATAAGAACTATGTAGCTAAGGCTTATATCACTATATGATGGTATACTATCACCTTTTACTTTATCCCATCTTTTTATTTTTTAATTACGAGTATATTCAATCAAAATCTACTCTAGAGAAAGTGTTTAGTCCAAGAGTTATTTAATCTTGAAGCCTGTACATTCTTAAAACTGGAACTTGGCATGGGTACAGTACGAGCAGATGTTTATGAGAGTTCCAGAATAGGATAGACACTTAAAGATATTGAGTGATTCAGTGCACTGATTCTACAAGCTGCTGTCAGAAAGCTGAAAGACTCTATGGTCTTTCTGTGTATTGCTGTTTTCAGCAATAAAATTTGCATTTTAATCTGCAGGGATGTTCATATCTTTCTGCCAGCTAGTCTCAGCATCCTGTCCAGAATCATCAAACTAGAAGCATGATGTCCTTCACAAGTATTTTCATTTCACTTAGCAAATATTTCTTCCATCACTGAAAAGTTAACGCCTCCATAACTAGAACTTATATTACTTTGGAGGGTCTAAAACTTCATTTAAACAAACAAAAGTAATTTTATAAGGAATTATACTGCCATAACAAATCAACAGTTTGAATAAGGGAATAGTCATAGGAGTCTCCATAGCATCTGGAACACATAGAATTCAAAGTGCTCAAAGGGGAAAACATTGTTCTTAGTTATGCTTGCTCATTTTAGTGGAAATTACACATGCATATCAGAGTAGAAGCAGTTCCTGCTCAACTTACTGAAAATTCTAATTAGAGAGAGCCACACAATGCTCATCCAATTATACCTATGGACTTTCTAAAACCACTTATGTAAGCAGAAATATAAATTAACATGCATTGCCCAAAAATAAATACAAAAAGATATCACGACATTCAAAGAAAAACTAGCTATTAAATCACTAATACTTTTAGTTACTGGAAGGATATTTAAAATGAAATTAAAAAGAGAACAAAATGTTTTCTGCTTTATTTTCTCAAAAGAAAAATAAAACATTATATAAATGTTTTTCAAGAATATCCCCAGAGACGCTTGGCAAAATGTCCCCAAGGAAGCTATTCTAAATTCCATAAATTTGTTGAAGATATCATTTAACTTTCTGATATTTAGATTAAAAAAAATAAAAGAACAAATTGCACAAAATATAAACTTGAAACTTTATAGTGCATAGTGGTATTGTATTATATGGTCATTGACTTCACACAGTTAAGAGGCAATCTTTGTTCAAATAATACCAGATTGTAGAAATAGAAATTGTACAGTCTCCCATGGTTCATCCTCAGAAAAAGACTAAAAAAAAATGGTGAAAATTAAAAATAGATAGATGATAGATTGGTGAAAATTAAAAATAGATAGATGATAGATTATCAATGTCTATTTTAGTAAAGCCTAATTGTATCTACTTTTGCAATCATTTTTCTAATTTAAATATTGACTACTTTTTCCTTTCTATACACCTTACTCATGATCTCCTTTACACTGTTGTGTATCAACATTCTTAACAATATCAGATGATGATGATCATAATAGTAAATATAATGATTATAATATCACATTTTTAAATCCCATATCCTAGTATGCAGTACCATTTATACAGCACCTACAATTTTTTAGTATAAAATTCTATTACTTCTATATATTCAAAATATATGAAACATAAAAATTTTCCAATGTGGCATACACATTAAAAATGTGTATTAAGCAAAAGTGCATGGTCTTATATTTCCAGAATTTTTAAAAGAAAAAAAAAGATAAAAAACAGTGTGATTTGCAAGATAATCCTTCCTCTAGTGTAAAGACTTTCTTAAGTAAAAAGTTAAATGTGATGGTATTAAAATGATACAATTAATTCTTCTTTGAAATATCAATCTAAACATAAGGAATATAGAGTTCTCAAAAGTAACAAGCAAAAAAAATAAAATTATTTGAAGATGAAGGAATCAAGAGGACAGTATTTGGAATTAGATTACATCAGGACTCATCTAAAGTAGTTAAAAATAACTTTTTCAGCAGCCAGAAAATTACTAAAAATTATGTTCCAGATTTGATTATGACACAAATGACAAATTTATATTCAAGTGTCACAATTTATTATATATAATTTCATTTAAAATTTTCTGACTGATTAATATTCTTAATTTATGTGAGATCTACATTTTGTATATTTTGTTGCTAATAACTTATACCAAATAATGCATTTGGAAGCTTATATTTCATACTTATACTTATATTGTATGTTCTATAATATGTTTATGTTATTTTCAAAACATCTTTAATATTTAATAAATGTTAAACAATCAACATACTAATATTAATACTGGTAATTCAATACTGGTATTGTTATTTTGTTCTGGCAATTCAATAATTTAATAATATGATAATAGGAATGAAAAAGAGAGAAGATGAAAAACAAACAAGAAGGGGAACATTGAATATCATTTTATATTTTATATCATTTTAGAATTTACAAAGCACTTTTGCAAATAATTTCTTCATAATCCATTCCAAACCAAATCATTTAATCTAATTTACCTCAGCAATCCTCTGGAAGGGTCATTCGTTAACCTCCATATCATTGGAAATAATGTTTATTAAAAGACCTGACTTACCCTATTAGATTGATAATTCTTTTCCTTCCAATTCTCTCTTTCCTTTATTCTCAATTGATATATTTATTTACAATATTCTTATTTTTGGTTCTTCATACTTACATACTGATGGTCTTTCTGTGTAGAGGAAATGAAGCAGTGATGACTAATGAATTATACTATCAATCTACTGAACTATTATAAAACCCAAATGGACACCAATATAAAATGGGTCACTAAGAACCAAGCAGGGTTCTTAAAGTAGAATCTATTATTTCATCTAAATGTTTAGTGATAGACTCTTCAGGAATACCTAATATGGGTGTAAAACACTAAAGCTAAAAGTACTTCACTACCTCAGCAAAATATGTAGAGTTGGAGATAAGTAGTAGCTGGGAAAAGAGAGAGAGATGGATAGGAGAAAAAGAGAGGAAGAAAAGCTAGAAGATGAAATGACAAAGTGGAGAAGGAAGAAAAGAATTTAAAACATTCTAAAGTTTTCATCTGGAGATGAGGAGCAAGAGAAAACAACCATATTCAGAGGAATACATCTTACTGGGAGGTAATGCACATAGAATATCAGTGTGGAAATAGTTGGTGTTGTTTTCATATTAAAGGAATAGGAGTCTCAGACTGAGAACAATAGAAACATGAATATTTTACCAATAACAAGGCAACAGGAAGAAGGAAATAACATTCATTCAGGCCATCTCACACATAACATGAAAGAAATACTTTCAATTTGCATACTGTTCCAAAAATAAAAAGACTAATTTTTCTACTGAAAGGAAAACACTGTCAATTAAGCTAAAAAACTAACTTCAGCTCTGACATTTACAAGAAACATCTTAAATAATGTGATAAAGAAAGGTTGGCTATGAGGAAAATGGACATTACGTGTTGCTTCTGTCGCTCACCCCCGATCCCATCCATTCTGTCTTCTCCTGGAATAGCAGTGATTGGTAAGGTCAAAAAATATTTCCCACCCTCTTTTGCAGTTAGAGTTCTGATGTCATACAGCTTCTGAGAATGAGGTGTAAAGGCACAGAATTTAGAAGTGAGGTAAGTGCCATCTCCCTGCAGCTGTCTGGCAAACAAATAATACTGTTAGTATGTGTGGCTGCCGGGTGTTAATTCCAGAATCTGAACACCAGAGCAGTGGTGAAAGTGAAAGCAGCAGCAGGTGCCTAGATTCCACATTTCCACTAGGGTCAGATAACCTTGGAAACAATAGTCTTGTGGTAATTCCTTGACATTCCCTCACTCAGCCACTTCAATCATGTTGAATCACCAAATTCCCTTGAAATACCAACAGTGGTCTTCTGAAGCATTGCACTACGATAGGTACAGATGAGAAAAGAGATCAGGAAAGTTCAAGTGAAAGGAAAGTAGTAGTAAAGAATTGAACAGGATAAAGAACTACATTATATAATAAAATTTTTATACCATTATATAAAGTATATAATGCAAAAATATAAGAAGATGATACTTGCCTCACTTCCAAATTTTGTGCAATTGTGTCACATTTTCAGGAGCTATTCCTAGCTACTATAGAGACAGGAAAATATGTTTTAACCTTTTGAGTCACTGCTATAGCAGGGGAGGATAAAACTGATGGTTTGAGTGCCAATGAAACAAATACCTAATACACATATACATATACTCCTTACATCGAATATTTTTATCACTTAATTTAAAGTTTAATAGAATATGTTTATATATATATATATATATATATATATATATATATATATATATATATATAACTTTTTTAGCAAGATATAGAAGCAACCTAAATACTCATTGACAGACAATTGGATAAATAAGTTATGGTTCAAATATACAATGGAATATTACTCAGCCATTAAAAAAATGAAATTCTATTATTTGCAACAACATGGATGGACCTACAGGTTATTATACTGAATAAAATAAGTCAGACAGGGAAAGATACATTCCATATAATTTCACTTATACGCAGAATCTAAGAAACAAAAAGAATAAACTAATATATAATTTTTACATATACCTACACACATGCATAAAAATGTATATTTTTTTTCTTTTGTGCATATTTATTAAGCATTTGCAAGTAATTTAAATATTTCACATACTTTTTTGCCATGAAATCTTTAAAACAATTTCAGAACTAACATTTACAAGACACATTAATACTTTCCAATGAAAAATAAATAGTAAGATGCAGAACAAAAATTTTACTATTTAGAAATGAAAGAGTCCATTCATAAATAATTTAAATTAAATACATACATACATACATACATACCAACTAGAAAATTTAAATGATCTGGAAAGCTATAAAAAGGAGAAAATTTCATTGAAAAATATTTACTCCCAAAGGGAAATTAAAAGGTACAGTTTTTAATGCCTGTGCCATTAAGAATCACAGCTAAAAATAAATACACTTAAGTTTGCTACTTGTGGTCATACTTCCAACACTCTATTCCTTCTTGACAGAAAGATCCCTTCTTTCTTCCTTTTTTTATTTTACGTTTTTAGAGCAACAATTTGTCCTGCCACAGGAAACAAATCATGATCAGTTCAAAACCATAAAGTCTATGGGCCAAATCTGGCCCACTGCCTGTTTGTATAAATTAATTTATTGGACTGCAGCCGTTTGCATTTATCTGCATATTGTCCATGCTGCTTTCACAGTCCACTAGCAGAACTAGGTAGTTGCAACAGAGACTCAAAGCCTAAAATACTACTCTCTGGCCCTTACATTAAAAATTTGCCAACTCATGCTTTAAAACACTTTTGGTAATAATTCTGGGTTGTTTTTTTGTTTTTGTTTTTTTTGCCAGACATTTAATATTTATGCCTCCTTTAAGTCAGAACTAATAATGTGAAAGTTCTGGATAATAGCAAATAAGCAAATGTCTTATGGAGGATTTCTAGAAAGAAAATTTTGCCTTTAAAAGAAACAGAAACAAGAGTTAATAGCTTCATGTTTTTCCCCTTCTTTTTTTCTTGAATTTTCTCAAACTGTAGCAGCCACATGAGAACACAAGGCAATAAGCATGAGAAAAACATCATGATACACTATATTAAAGGTGGCAGATTCATAATAATATTGTTTGGTTCCTTATTTCATAGTTGTACTTCTGCTCTAGACTTTGTCTGCCAACTTCAATATATTGTTTGAGATAATTTTGTCTTTATACTTTAAAATAATATTATTATTTCTGTGTGCAAAAATAGAAAGCATCTAAGAATTCTTATAATTCACTATATCTTTCTTTCTAATTTGACTGTATTGAGGGCAAAGGAAATAACTATTTGGTTTATTCTTATACCCTGGTGCACAGAACAGTGCCTAGAATCTGTCAGGCACTTAATAAATCTTAACTTTTTCAATATTTAATAGTAAATTATAATTCTATAACAAGAAATTTGGAAATCTCAAGGAATTGGAATATTTCTTATAAAGCATATATTATCAAAATCCCAGGAAATAATGAACTTGAATAGACTAATTAATGTAGAAAATAAATTTTAAAAAGTTCAAATATTTAATAATAATACTCGAATAAAAACTTCTGTTTCCAGCAACCTGTTGAGTGATAGCTAGAATTTTTTCCCACTGCTAATACCTAGAGATGTCACATACAATTTTAACATTTCTTTAAATGCATAGTTTCATACAAAATGAAATTAGATTAAAACCCTTGGTGCTAGGAATACAGAATAACAAAGAGCAGTTCAGTAAGTACATAAATGAGGGATTGTATTGGCTACTCGATTATGGGACAGAGGATAGCTCCAGTAACAAATGGCTGTGCCCTTTACCACCTACGATGGGGAAGAATATGAGACCAGAGTAAGGAATGAAGATGGGAGATCAATTAAGACCATCATGTAAAGCAGAAATTCTTGAAGGGCTCTGTAAAGGGTGGACTAGTAAAAGCACCTGAATTAGTCAAAACAAAGAATCCATCCAACAAGCAAAGGAAACCCACAACATGTTTCGATCACTATCTAGTCCCTAGGTTGAAAAAAAAAAAAATCTCTCTCTAGATAATTGGTAACCATAAGCTATAGCATGCATGATTTCAAAGTTAGAATTTATGCCCAACTTATTGGTAGAGAATGCCCAAGTTGGGAAATTATAAAAATCAGTTCCTGAAAATGACACTCCCCCAGCACTCAGAAAAGCCAACTAATGCAAAAGCACTCTCAGCGAAAAATTCTCCACAAGTGCTGCACAAAAACCATACATTACTTCTCAATTAAAATTACTCATGCTGTAATGTTAAAAAGCACATGAGCAAATAGAATTTTCAACAGAATCAATTTAGATTCATATGATTTCAAATAACTGAGTGTAAAACATATTATATATGTGATACATATATAATTGAATGTGTTCATATTTGCTAGTATTTTTGTTCTATTCTCTTTGAAGACTACTTATACTAAGAGATTTATGTAATAAAATATGTTTTATTACTATATTTTATATAATAAAAAATATATTTAAATTAGAGTATGACCTTTAACTTTCTAAATCTCCCAGAAAAAAAAAATGTGGCTTGGAATTCAATTAAATAAAAACTCATTTTATTAAATTAAAAAAAGAAATTTTAATGTTTTATTTAGAATCCAAAAATATTAAATCCTAAATCAAAATGTGTTCTTTTTTAATGAAAGTCCAAAGAAAATGAAGCCCAGCCCCAGTCCTCATTTTCTGTGGTTCTAACTGGGCTTGGTATCAGCCCCAGGTACCTCACATAGACCCCAGGGGAAAGTAAATTGCCTCAACACCTAAAAACTGGGCTATTTCTGGAATGAATATGGTATCTTCAAGACAGTAAAAGCTAAATTAGTTCAATAGTAAGTCTTCCATGTTTTCTTTAAAAAAAAAAAAGTCCAAAAAGTTAACAAATTGGCAGGACTATGAGAGAACTGGTTTTATATTCACAAAATTTAGAAACACAGCTTTTAGAGAAGTTATCTTTGACTAAATTTTTTAAATTAAAACTTGTATTATATTTGGGTTTGTCAGCTATCAGGGCAGAGATCTATGTAGTAAATGTTTGTTCTTGAAAGGAATGTAGCTTGAGAAAATCTGGGTTTCAACTTTGCCAGGATGAGTCCATCTTTTTCTTTTTCTTTCTTTTCTTTTTTTTTTTGTCTCACTTTTCTGCCTTACTGATCCCAAAACAATTTAAACTCTACCATTGTCGGGAGCCGTTCTTATCAAGGCTTTCATACCTGAGATCTAGGCAACTTCGCCCTGGGACAGGGTCTGCCTCGCCCTGTGCTATTTGATAGGATAGACAGCATAAAGTCCTTGCCCTGACATGCCCTGACATGCCCTGACATGCCCTGACATGCCCTGACATGCCCTGGGCCCCTTGAGCCATTTGCTTAAACTAATCTGACCTTGCAGCCCCTCCTCTCCCCGGACCCTTCTGCATTTTTGGGTCATATACGGAAATGGAATGTTCTGCGGTTCGGTATCCAAGGCAACCGTGATTATGCAAATCCTCCCCTTTATATACTCTACCCCTACCTACAATAAAGAGGCTTAATAAGAACTTTGTCTTGCCTCCATTCTTCGGGTCTCCTGTCCCCCATTCTCTTGCAGATTGTCTCCTCGAGTCTCACCTCTGGTCAGAGCTCCCGTTAGTCGTCCCGTGGGAAGGGACATACCATCTGCATTCTCTTTTTATTTCTGAACTGCTAAGGACTTCTGGAGAAATTCACACAATTGTACCAATAGCTTCTGCAAGATTTTCATGGTTTCCAACTTCTAGTGAGTTAATACAGCTCCATGTACCAAAACTTTTATTCTTTTGTAATTCTCCTTTTATATGTCCCTCCAAACAATAATCCATTTTTTTCTTTATAATCTAGCTTAAAACCCCATAATATAATATTTTCTAAATTGCTTGACTTTGTATTTTATGAGAAATGATACAAACTACAGAGAAAATAAAATATCTAGAAATTAATTCATATAGTTGCATTTTTTTATGAAAAAGTTTTCAAATGGAATGGATTTTCTCCCCCAGCCAGTTTCTTAATATATTATAAAAATTGTTAAGAAGTGAGAGATGATAAATATTTTAGGCTTATATCATTACTTTCATATCAAGAAATTTAGTACAGAATTATACAAATAATATGAAAATTGGAACTATAATCATTCAAAAATATTTCTATTCATTGAATTAAACAAATATTTTATTTGTACTAATCTTATAATTGAATCCTATTGTGTAATCTTACCAATGCTATTTAACCAGCTAAATATTTGTAGTTTATTTCCACATTAATTTTCTCTGCTTTCATTCTAGGAGTCCCTTTGTCTGTATCCCTGTTCCAATACACGCACACACGCGCACGCGAGTACACACACGCACACACACACACCTGCTTTATGTCTATTCACTGGAAAACAGGGTAATAATAGAGAAGTTGGTGTCAATACATGAAAGTCTGCTCTGTTCTTATTAATTGGCTCAAACAGTATACTTAGATTTTTTAAACTACCATGATTAATACCCATTACATTCCTGTGGTACCAAGTGTGTATACCTGTAAAGCAAGTTGCAAAGGACCAGCAATAATTCCAGATTAAAAAAAATTGTCTACTCAACAACCTTCTTAGAAAAGAAAAACCAGTTACTTCCAGTAATTCCATCTATAACTTCTCAAGTTATAGACATGAAGGATATTAGAAGGAATGAATGAGTCTATCTCTGATGTCAGCTACAGAGGTAAAACCTAAAATTTACCCAAAGGCTGCCTCCTGTCAAGTTGTCTTCTTGTCTAGAAACCCATGCAAATTCTAGGTATGCTCCTGGAATTTTTCTACCATGGACAATTCTCTATTCCCAAGACATATTTTTACACTTAAGAAAGACAGTAAGGAGTTGAGAAAATATCAATTGTCTTCTTGATGGAGGATTCATTTACCTTTTTCAAATATTTTTCTAAATCTTATCATTCTACTTCTTTCAACATTATAGACAAGATACATTTCTAATGTAGTTCTATGGTGTCTATATTTTTCAAGAAAGTTATGAGGGGATTATTTGAATACAGTTAAGATATAAGGTCTAAAATCATTACACATACTTACACATGACATTTTTCTTTAGAGATTTTTCTTTTTATAATTGATGTATGTGTTGTATAGTTTTCAACCACTTAGAGTATGCTCAAAATAGGGCCAGTCTGTGTCTTAAAAGTATTTTGAATCTACTCAGTATTCATTGTATTGAGTTGATTTTGTTAATTAACTATTTTGTGACAAAGTTATCAAACTAATTCCCAAAGGTTTCTTCAAATATACTATTAGACATTATTACAAATTATTAATAATGTTCTTAATTGTATTTGCCTGTATCAAGTTCCTTTATCCTTGTGAAGGTTGTTATAATGTGACTTTTATTAATATAAAAAAAATCAGGAATTATGTAATTTAATGCTATAAGAGAATAGAGAAATCATAGCAAAATCAATATTTGTAGTTAAGAAAACTAAAATGAAATAAGAAACTACTTAATTAATAATAAAACTCAGTTTCCTGATAATTTACCAGTCACTCTTTCCAGTATATATCATTACTTCAAGCTTAGATTTTGCCATCTCCTTATTCCAAAATTGCTACCATATAAGTATGTTTACAGAAAAAGTAACATTTCAGTAAAATTGCAACACCTTTTGCTGCAATAAATTCAAATAGATTTTTTAATTTTTAATTATTTATTTGGCTCCTAATAGTGTTCATTGTGTAATGTTTCTCTAATTACTCATAAAGATTCTGCCAGATTGGAATGAAGGATGCAATTCAGTGTCTAAACTATATTTCCAGGTCTGGCATTGTTAGAAGCTCTGAATTACAAGCTAAATTTTAGGCAAAGCCTATATTTAGAGAGAATCAGCCTATTTCTAATGGAAAGTGTTCTATATTGTAATTTTTAACCTCAGTGATCTGTCACTACTTGCAGATGAGTTAAATGTATTCATTTGTTTCCTCCACCCAAAGCTGCATATTGTTCTGACAGTATATTTGAACATCTTATTGTTTCTGCCTGTGGAGATTATCTAGTCCATCAGGGTTGCTTTACAATGATCATTACCCTGATAATGTTGAACTCCTTATTGATCTTTTCTTCCATTGAATGTGTAACTTCCTCAGAGAGTTTAAGAACAGATTTTAAATTCTGATTTGCCTTAAACTAGCTCTGTGTGCTTGAATATTATTTACCTCCTTTGAATTTGTAAAATGAGGAATTGAAAACTAGCTAGGTTTTATCAAAGGCTATTCATCAGATAGTCACCTAACTATAAGAAAAGAAAATTTTAACATAAGTTAATTAAGTGATAAGACAAAAATACGTGTGTACTTTTGGTTTAACCAATCTCTCAATATTTCTTTGTAGAATGTGATTGTATTCATTTTCCCAATATCTAAGGACAATTTTGGAAGTTTGGTTTGCCTCTTTAACTTGGTGATTGATGTCCCATAAGACATTGTGCTGAAAACTAGAGAAATTTCTCTGATCAAAGTTAAGTTTATGTTGTTATCTAAAATTGATGGTGTTTGTTTCCATGATGAAGACTAACTCATAATGTAAGCTTTCTTTAGAATTGCAAGAGATCTATATAATCATTCATGATCATGTTGGGAGATGTTTTAAAGAACCCAATCATTGTAAAATAGTTCTTTATTAAATGTGTTCAAAATATTTGATAACATTTTTGTTCTATTACATTTAAAGACTGGCTAAGATATAGAAAAACAGTTTTAGAGATAATTGTCTGATACTGTGTTGGAAGACTCAGTAAAATTTCGCAATATAAATGTCTGCTCTCACAAACACATGTTTGTTCATAGACATAGCATAATAAAGACATAGTATATAAAGATAACTGGCATCGATATAGATATTAAATAAGAACTTCAAGAATAAGTTTAAAAAGCTTACGAAACGTCTACTCTGGGAAATGAGTGATAAAAAATATGTTACATTATTTTGTAGCTCAAAGATTTTTATTGTAAATCTGAACATTGTGGTAGAAAATTTGAATTTAAAAGAAAAAAATTAAATTAAAAAAATTAAAATAAAACATAATATTGATGATTTATTTTGCTGAAATTCAAAAACCTTAATCTAACCTTATGCAAATGCTTTGAATAAAAATATAAAACTATGCTGATTATTGCCTTGAAGCCAGTCTCTATTAAAAGCATGTGAAGATCAATATTTAAGAAATATAATTTTACAAATAGATGCTCATCTTGAAGAAAGAGATGGAGATTAAGGCAACATTGAGAGAAAGAAAGAGGTAGAGTGTAAGAAAGAGAGAGTAAAATTAATTATAATGAGAGAATTTCAACTATAAATAAAACATATTTTTCAATAATATTTTTGTTTAAAATACATATTTATTTTAAAATAAGGTAATCTTTAAGAAAATAGAAAAACACATGTAAGAAATAAATTGTGGTTCCAATGTGCTTAAAGATTATATAGGTAATTAGAGTCTGATTTCTAAAATGTTAACAGAGTAATCAATAATGGGAAACTAAGTAGAAAATAAATGATAATAGTCAGTTAATAGCTACCAAATTTCACAATTTGTTAAATCAAAACTATTAAATGTCTACCTGCATGATATTTAGAAAATAATTTAGTGACTCAATATTTCTAAGATAAATTTGCTTGTTCACTGTGTCTCATCCATATTAATGATAGATAGGAACATGCAGAGCAATGAGTTTTGCATTTATTATAAATACCATTGCACGAGGATAATGAAACATTTCTGGCAATATAAATCATAGGCATTTCACGTTTTGTGTGTTCTCAAAGTCACTTGGCCTATAGAAGCAAAGCTTATTAGATCTTGCTTGAATGGTAATTACAAGAGTACAATTCTCTTGGGTCATATCAATGGAACTCAATTGTATTTAATTACACAGTATTATTTGAACCATAATTACCCTTATATACCTCATCATTCTACATGTGGCACAATAAAATGGTTCAAAATTTCATTTGATAAGTCATTTTGAAAATAAAGCTCACATACAAACAAGCACACCCCCCAAAAATTATGTATATGTGTGTATTATCAAAATGGAAGGAAATTAAAATATTATCTATAATAATTTTTATAAAATGACCTTTTTCATTATATATGTGTTATAGGAAATACTAATCCTAATCACGACAGAATTTTTTCACAAAAATAAAATATGTTAAATTGTTATTATAAGTTAAATCATATTACCTATTTCTACTAAAATTTTTCTTTAAGTGGGAAAAATACAGCAAGATAAACTATACAGTACTTGGTATCTGAAATCAAAATGTTCACCCAGCAGACACAAGAGAAAGACGGGGGAAAAAAGAAAAAAATATGCACTCTCAGTGCTTTAAATTTCCCTACCTTATGATAAAAAAATTTAAAAAGGGAGAGAGAGAGGATAAGCATTCACTGAGTTCCTACCTTATTGTGTTGCTTCATTTAATCCTTGGGACAAATGTGTGAAGTAGATGGTAACCCTAGTACAAGAATCAAGGGAAAAAAGATGAGCCATAGAGAAAATACAGGCAACACATCTAAATTCTCTGGCTATACAATAACATATATAGAATATAAAATTGAAATATTCCTTTACTCAGAAGTCCCAGATTGTTGTATTATATTGTAATAAACCCTCAAGAAAGAAGAAAAGAGAGAGCCAAAGAGAAAGAGAAAAAGAGGGAGGAAAGGAGGGAGGGAGAAAGGGAGAGGGAGATGGACAGAAAGAAGTGAGAAAAACAGCTCTAATATGAGAACCTTGTAATCTAATATTTTAAGCAAAAACTATGCTGTTTATGTTGGGAGTCATTCTTGCTGAATGCCCTACAGATAGGATTAAAGTTGCCCGCAAGCTAGAAGTTTGCAGGCAGGTAAACTCTTTACTGAAGGACAAAGATTGACTTAATGGGTAAGCTCATTACTACTGAAGGAGGAAGTTTGGTTTATTGAAAAGAGTTGAAAGTTCCTTAACCCAAGGAATAAGAAAAGGAAAACAGGAACAAGGATGTTTTGAGCTAGCTTATGTAAATGTCAGCAATTGTTAGAATATTTGTGGGTTTTGCTTTTCATGCATTTTCAAGGGTATAAATATGCATTATACAATAATAGGGAACCAAAGGAATTTACTTCTTTAGACATAGATGCATACATGTAGTATTAACCTATACTTTAAAACTCATATCAGATATTATAAAATATAATTTTTATTAAGTGATTCTAATTTTTCAAAGCCCTTCACAAAATATTTATTACTATTTATGTTTATTGAGGTAAAAAGTTTTTTTTTTAGCTAAAATATCCTTAACATTCAATGCTGAATTAACTCAGAAACTTTTCTACATGTATAGAGACTTCCCAATATATTACTTCATGCATGGTATCATATGTTTTATTGAATAAAAATCATTATAGAGATTGCAAATATTAAACTGATATAGCAAAACTTGTTTTATATGTAAAAGATAAACTAGAAGTGTAGATAAACTACTTACATGTTTTCTACAAGAAACGATCTTTAAATACAAAGACATAGATGGGTTAAAAGTAAAAGGATGAAGAAAGATATGTCATGCTAACATTTATTGAAAGAAAGCTGGAGTATCTATAATAATTTCAGACAAAGCAGACGTTAGAACAAAGAAAACTATCAAGTGGAGGAGAGTATTACATAATCAAATAAGGAGTCAAATCTCCAAAAATACATAAAATTATGTGAGCATCAAATTATGTGAGGTAGAAACCTATAGAATTACAAGGCAACATAGACAAAGCCATTGTTATACTCATAAGATTCAACAATCCCCTTTCAGTAATTGATAGATAAAGCAAGCAGAAAATCAGTAAGTATAATGTTGACCTGAATTGCCTTTCAATAAATTTAATCTAATTGATATTTATGGGATACTTCATCCAACAACAACAGAGTACACATTTTCTCAAAATCACCTGTGACATTCAACAAGAAAGACCACATCGTGGGCTATAAAACATACCTTATTCTTTCAGTTAATAATACTGAAAGAATAAAAATCATACAAAGTATGTCCTCAGATGGGAATGGAATTAAACTAGAAATCAGTATCAGAATAATGGATGGTAAATTCCCCAATATTTGAAGATTGAGGAACATATAAAAAACATATAGATCAAAGAGGCTGCAAGAGAAATTTTAAAATATTTGCAATTAAAAATAAAAATGCAACTTATCAAATATAAAACACAATGAAAGCAGTGTTTAGAGGGTAGTTTAAATCATTGAACACTTGTAGTAATGGTTTTTATTAAACTGGTGATACATTATTTGGGGGGTAGGGGTGGGAGGGTGGCATTTGAAGTAGAAAACTCAGAAAAGTATTCCAAGCCCAAAGACTAAGAAAAGGATTTAAAGTCTTGTTGTGGGAGACTCATAACTCTGTTACTAAGCTCTCGCTTTTCAGGTCAGCTTGTTCTCAGA